>AWOL01S0131675.1:0-14358 GCA_000715115.1 Nicotiana otophora
CAATTCCCACTAGCTACTATTGTTTTTTGAACCCCCTTCGTAGGAGATCCTGCCTCCGCCACTAACGTAGTGTCTTGTTGCGATCAACAGCGCACAATGAGTCCATTCAGGGTAGTTCGGCGAGTTATGTTCTCCCTGCCAGGTTGTGAGGGGCTTAGTAAGTTAAAAAAAGAAACTGTAGGAGGATGGTGTAATGCATAATATATGATGCTACAGCTCCTCGTAAATGGCAAAGTACTCCGGAAGGCTATGGTCCCACCCCTCCCTTGAATGTACTCAAATGATACAGTGATGATACACGCAGCAACGATTGGGGAAAAAGGTACTTGTGTCCTGATTCTATAGTCTTGGTTTTGACTAAGCACAGGATTAGAGTTGGCATTATCATTATGTGTGCTCAAGAAAGGTGAGCCCAAGAAACTACTGTCAGGAATTACTATTTACTGAGTTTGAGATTTAATAAAATAAGCAAGTCACATCTGAATCTTTGACTTAGTATGTACTAACCACTTTAAAGGGGGAACTGCAGTTGGAAGCACCAAACTATGTTGTACTTATAAGGCCACCATTACTTACTCCTTGGATTAGATGTAGTTTGATTTCCGTAAAATATTTAATAACTTGGATAATGTTGGGTTTTTCCCACTAGAGGACTGCAGATGAGTCTCCGAGGCTTAACAGTACCAAGCCAGCCTAAGTCTGCAGAAATATTTTACGCAAATAATGTAAGCCAAAGGGAATTCATTGAATAATGGACATTTATACTGGTTGATAACCACTTTTCTCTTTTATTTCTGTTGAACACTTCTAAAGCCTACACATGCTGTAGTAGCCCCATAAACAAGAAAAATGATAGGATTAGAGATCTGTATTTCCTCACGTCTCTCGTCTTTCGATATCCTAGTATACTTCACTGGAGTGACTAATCTAAAGCACTGAATTTTTAAATAAGATAAGATCGAAACATTTGCTTATAGATAAGGTTTCTATTTTTCCTTGTTGTTTTTAGAGTATACTATTCTATGAGCATATAAGATTATTGTTTTTATTGAAGACATAATTAGTAAATAATCCCATCTTCCCTTCATGAAAAAGAAAAAATGTTCCCAAGTGCTTGGCCGATTAAAAAGGAAGTTAGGACCGCACTTGAGGGATTGTTGCAAACCTAAATAAATAAAATGAAAGTGTCATCTCTCTAACAATTTTAACTTTACAATGGTTACAATTCTATAATATCAAGTTTCCAACTTTTGACAAAACCTAAAGATAGGAATATTGTAACAAAGGGGTAATGTTCTAAAAATTCATGCGAAATACCAAGAGTATGGAGGAAGGATAAAATCACTACATTTAAATAAAATAGAAGAAGAAGATTGACAAAGACTAATTAGTAATTACAAATCATGAAATCACTATTCATGGTTCAGACCTAAAAGCGATATTCATCTAAATACCAAATAAGATAACAGAGAGGAAGGAAGAGAGTGGAGAGAATTATATATATATATATATATATATAGAGAGAGAGAGAGAGAGAGAGAGAGAACCAGAAGATTCAGTACATGCCAATCATGATTTATCCATGAAAGCCAATAGATTTGAATCAAGAATTGCATTGCTTAAACTATTTCATGCGAATGAGCTATTGTTTTTTAATGGAGTAAGGAGAGGTGCCATTTGGTGTGTCTTGCTAGAGTGGAAGGGTAATGGCGGCCCCCATTTGGAAATCGAAATCGAAAAAAGAAAGTTGGTTGTCAGCCACCACACAAATGTTTCTCCTTAAATGCGCTCAGGGTAGCTTGAAAAATTTCTGATACATGCATGATGACCGTTTGAGTCTTGATTTATAGAAACATTACTTATTTACTTATGGAGATGCTTGATGTTTCGTACACTGGATATAGGAGCATGCGAGAGTTGTCCTAGCTCAACAACCACAATGAAGATGGGAATTGAAAGGGTACTCAAGGAAAAATTTGGAGAAGCCATCAAGGAAATTCGCCAAGTATATGATGAACATGTAGTTGAAACCACCGTTGAGGTGAATATTTTCAAAATCAGTTGCTAATGGATGCTATTGCATTCAAATGGCTTTAAAAATATCTAACTAAGAACTCATGTTCCCATGTTCCTGCAGGCTGTGAATGCTCACCTCGATATATTAAGACCTGCCATTAAGAATTTTGGTGGCAGTGTGGAAGTTTTATCTGTCAAGGAAGGCAATTGCAATGTGAAGTATGTAGGGCCTGAGTCTATTGGATCAGGAATCAAAGCAGCAATTAAAGAGAAGTTCCCAGATATTGTCAATGTAGTGTTAGCTGCCTAGCTTGCTGCGCGACAGGATTTTGTGAAGTTCTTTTGACATGTTTGAGGTTAAATGCCAACACTATTGTCTTTTATGTAGGAGAGATGTATAATCTTAACCATTTCAAGCAACTTATGTGTTCACTATGTAAAGAGAGAACCAATAATAAAGTGGTCAAGTTTCTTACCACCTTCGCTATTCTGTATTGATATGACAAGATTGTGAAAAGCAACATCTTTAAAAAACATTATGCTCTCCAAATAAATGTAAGTCATGGTTTTGAGGGTCAATTGTGCAGAACATCTGAACTTCCTCTTGAACTTGATCTGGTATCCTCTTAAAGTCATGCTCTCCAAGTGATTGTCCAAGTGACTAAAAGGTTTGGAAAGTTTAGGACGTGCATGTTAGGTATTTAGTTCACAACCCACCCACCCCGTGCAATCCAGATTAAAGTGATTATGCAAAATAAAGCTGTTATATTTCTCTTTTTTCTTTAATCCCTTGACGTACACATATGCGTTTGTTGTCGTCAGGAACATATATCATCATACTGCCTTCCTGCTCTCTTTCTGGACAAGGAGCAAAAAAATTGTCTATGCATAACTGAAAATTGATGAAATTCTTTCTTGTAGTTAACAAGCACGGGAGAACCTACTGCAAATTTGAGTGTAGAAACTAAATCAGGTCTCGGACACATGTAAATACAGCACTATCTACTTTTACATCCATCAAATACAAGAACCATCTAGAAAAAGGAAAAAAAGATAATCCAAAAAAGAGAAGAAGCAGCACCGAAACTATTATGATTCGTGATAAGGGCCCAAAGAAGCAGATCGCTTGCCCTTTCACTTTCAGCTTCTATGCAGTGCCAGTTCATGTCTGTCCATTCCAGTAAGCAACTTAAACGAAACTAAACCACAACTACTTCGATGTGTTAATTAAAAAAAGCCATGTCTGTCCATTCCAGTAAGCAATTTAACCGAAACTAAAACACAACTGATTCGATGTGTTAATTAAAAAAAAGCCAACATGGCTCAATAATTTAATGACATGCCAAATGGATATGGTAGAAAGGGGAGGCTAACATGCTAATCACAATTTTAAGTTACAGATGTATTTACAGACTGAGTGGACTGTCTGTACTCTGAAGCAGAGGAGGACTGATCTCCACAGCAAGCATTAGAGGGGCATCTCACATTTCTTGTGTCACTTAAATGAGACCGCCACATTTGAGGTTTGCAAGGCTCAATCACGTTTCATGCTGGAGGAAATCCAAATAGACACAGAACACATCACAGTGGCACAAGAAGTTGATTCAAGCAGCTTATCATACAGCTCCTTGTAGCTTTCTGACGTACACAACCTAGAAAGTAAGATGTAGAAGAAATTAAAAAATCGTCTATTAAGCATCTTGCAAGAAGATTTAAGCTGTAACATACATCCTTACGGCTAAATTCTCATATACCACTCACATTAAGAGCATTGAGAGGAAAAATGTACTAACCCTCCAATTCATCCATCTGAAGTCTTTAACTTGCGGGGCCGTTTTGACTGTGCTGGCGAAGATGGAACTTCTGATAATCGCCCAGGCCCCTGGATCCCCAGATTAAAATAGTGGACTTTTAGAACTGTTTGGATTAGTTTGAAGATTCATTAAAAACACTAATGTAGCATACCTTGCGTTTCTGGTCTCTTTTACCAACTTTGTCCCCTATACAACATGAAAATTATTGGCACCACAAGATAACGTGAGTTTGAATGAAAGAAAGAGAACAGTTTGATCATAATGGAGTACACCTTTAACAGGCAGAGTAATTACTTCCGTCATTCACTTACCTCCAAAACTTGTAGAGTCGGGGATGAATGTTCTGTCTTGTTGTGCACGCTGTCAACAAGCAGATATCAACTCCATCAAATGCAAACACAAAGATAAATCTTTATCTAATTCATCTCATAAAACGTAAGAATACCAAAAAATATTATTTTTTAAGAAAAAGGAAAGAGGTGCACTAAAGAGTTAGAACCAACATCCCGACCTTAGGAGGTGTACCAGGAGTCTCAGAATATGAACCTTCACGATAAGATGAGCCTTCTGCCTCCTTGTATTGTAGCTGATTTAAAACACAAAAAGTATTAAAGAAACTTATTAGCCTCTTCTGATAAAGAATAAGTGAAAACCAGTATTCCATGAAGCTTCAACCTTGCAACTAAAGCATCCCTAAACACAAATGAAACAATGAGAGAGAGAGAGAGTAGAGTAGAGTAGAGTAGAGATGAAAATCCATCTGATCAGAAATGACAGTAAATGATATACTGCAAAAGCATAGGAGACAAATTGATCAAATAAACCTCAACTCGTTTTGGATTTTGACACATATTTCCTAGATAGTTTACTTCTTCACCAGCTATTAATTGAATAGTTTCCAATTATTGCTAAGTAACGCTTTGATGTATGCAGCAATGTATTCTTGTGTGGGCTGAAATGCACCAGTATTCTTGACCCAGTCACTATTTACTTGAGCCCACAATTCCAAAGTTTGCCTACGTCTGACAGTTGGCATCTAACCAATTACGCCTCATTATGAACAAAACATAGCGCAACACAAGAAAGACACGAATTTTTATGATATTCCAACAGTACTGAAGATTCAATCTCAAAATCTTCCTTAGTCTAAAGCTTAACCCAACTCATGATCAAGAAAATTATGGAAAGAACTCTCAATATAATACCTGCTTTTGAAGATTTAACAGGGTTAGTATTTCTTTCCTCAGTTCAAGATGTTCCGCACAGACAAGCTTAGTTGGGACCTTCGGCTTCAAATTAACCTACAGATGGAAAAAAACACATTCTTCTCAGTCAATTTAGCGGAGATATTTATCATACGATAAAATAGTTAAACCAGGAGGTATAAGAAAGAAATGAAAGGTGCTAAAGAACAGCAAAATTGGTGGAAGAAAATGTAGTAGAACTTGTGCCAGGCGCAACTGCACAGGTATCGATAATTAGATAACTGAGATTGCACGATGTACTAGAATTTCTGCCACATGTAACATGGCACCTCAACAGCACAAGTTCCAGATGATTACACAACGGATATTGCACCTCTGATGTTAAGTTAAAAATCTGTGCCAGGATAAACGCCACAGTGATTCCAANGGTATCGATAATTAGATAACTGAGATTGCACGATGTACTAGAATTTCTGCCACATGTAACATGGCACCTCAACAGCACAAGTTCCAGATGATTACACAAGGATATTGCACCTCTGATGTTAAGTTAAAAATCTGTGCCAGGATAAACGCCACAGTGATTCCAAAGTAAATATACAACAAAACAAATGTATTAGGGAGTAGAAACAAACCCCAAGGTCTTGTAAAGTTTGTTCGACCCTCTTGATTGTCCGAAGTCCAGCTGAAGAGCTCGCGGCTTGCACCATTTGCTCTAGTGCATATGTTCTCAAGTACACACGAAGCTGAAAGATTTTCAGTTTGTAAGATTGATAGTTGATACTATCAGATATGATTTTAAGCATTCATATTTTTTACACCAAAATTAGTTTGAGCTAACAAAGGAACTTCTCGAGCCTTCTATTTGGATGGGTTCTTCATACTAGTCTTGAACCCTTGACCTAGTGGAAGACTATGATACCAATAAGCATTTACTCGATCACCAAACTCAAGGAAGACCTGTGAACTTCTTGAGCCTTCTAAAGATCAGCTTTTTTCCCGAAGGAACAAAAGTTCAGCAACATATGGACCCAATACTTGCTAAAATAGCTTCCTGCAGGTGCCCAAAATCCTAATCACCTCACATCTCCACTTTGACATCCTACTCGTTATAAAAAGATAAATAGTACATGTACTTCACACTAAAACAAAATCCTAATAAAATAATGCATACATAACCTATGAATAAACTACTGATTTAAGAAAGATTGACTAGATTGCCCAGGTTGAAGGAACTTTGAATTTTTACTATAAACAGGATAGAACCACGAAAAGAGGACAGTAGCATTCTTATTCTCAAACATACCATGCGAAGAGAAGCCAAAGTAGAAGCAGTCTCTGACACTGGAGGTGCAGCAATCCCAGAGGGTAATTGAGCATTTGGGGAGGTTGATATTCCATCAATACCGGCAGCTTTTTCAGCACCTTCAGCGCCAGCATCTGACACAACTGGAAGTTCTGTCTCTTCAGCCGCCTGAGAAAATGCAATAACCTGGTTAGTACTGGCTAGTCAAAATAAATAAATAAAGAGGGTGATGCACAGTCAATAACTATAGTTTCCCTTGAAGAATGTTCCCAGTAAAAGTGGGTAAAAGGAGCCCTATAACACTTACCTTCACAGATTTTCGTGCCACTGATATTCGTTTTGCTTCGGCAAGAACCTAAGACCAAGGTGTGAAGGGCAGGTTAGTGATTTTGAAAGAATAACTGGCACCAGTAAATATTATGCGCATGGGTTATCAAGAGGCTATTTTCAAGAACTAGACATGCTGTTAAACATGGGATGATGTCTAACTTTTATCAAGGAGGGCATTCATTTAGAGAGATCAACTAGAACAAATAAGTAAACAGAATGCACAAACCTCTGCATCCCTCCGCTCTTGCAGCTTTGTTTGTGAAAGCACCATCGACAGTGCACGTTTTCGCTCTATCTCTTGAGAGACATTGTAAGGCTCCTATTATTGTAAGAAAAAATTAGAAAGACCACAAGAAACTGAACTTTATAGAAAAAAAAAGCCAGTTTAGAAGAAGATACATGCCGAGCACAAAGTGGGGTAAGCTGGCGGTGTTGCTCCAAAAGAAGTAAATAAGAAAGGAAAATAGTCCTCAGTTGAGAAAATCAGAACTGTTAACAGACCTTTACAAGGGGATGTCCAGCAACATCGGCAGGGGATGCAGCCCTAGCAATTGTAATAGCACGAGATACTACATGCGACGAGGTCCAAAACCATCACGAAAATCAAAAGATTTTTGGAGTTAAAAACATATAAAGTAGAAGATACATTAGTTTAACCAATTGATAAGCAACGAGAAATTGTACAATACCACTGTAGTAGCGGTCCTTCAGTTCCTCAACTGTACGATTTGAAGAGAACCTATCAGCTATGATAATGAAACGGAGATCAAACCTCTTGCACAGCTCAAATAATTGATCAGTCTCTTCCTTGGTCCATGACTAACATTTGAGAACAACTGAGGTCAGAAAAATGTATGCTAAAGAATTGACGAAAGAATAACTGATTGCCTTCCTACGACATAAGCATATGTCTGGACAAAGGAGAATGCATGGAAACTACAAGCACAATCCAAGACCAGTTCTAACAAAGATTAAAAAGATATAATTGTGAGTTGCTGGGGATTTCAACAAAGTTAAAGCACGAACATTGAGCAATATACTTTATATCACTTCAAGCAATTGAGGGTTTCCACAAAATCTGCAAACTAAAGGTTGCTGCTGGTTAATCATATAACGTGATATTAACAGTCATTCTGTAAAAGACTACAAGATATCAACAGTTGTTCAATAAACTACTACAACGAGGACGTGGGGTACAAGATTGTAATAGAGCTTAAAGTTCAATTCGAAGAATTGATAAAGCTAATGATTCTTTATATTGTGTCTTGCCACGAAGATAACAAATCCAATTTGGATAGTATTTTGATACTTACAGGATCGGACAAGAACTTCTCATACTCATCGTTAGTGTACTCAAGTACATCCACAGACTGCATTCATTAGACAGAGAGCAGATTTAACACCAGAAACAAAAGACCTTCAGGAACAAGAAGAACCCTTGATATACCTTATTAAACTTGGCAAACGAATAGTCACCTGTAGGCGGAACACCATTAACAACTCTCACCTGGGATTTTGTCAAAGTCAATGAGTTTCTTTAGTAGATGGTTTGTCAGTTACTTTTGCAGATTCTAAAATCAGTGGAGACACATACCCAATGATAAAGCTGTAAGTTATCTTTTCTAGCAGAGCTTGTGAACGGAAGCCATTGCCACGTAATCTGAATAGCAAGGCAGAAGAATTTATTAGCTTCTGTTAAAATCAAGAAAAAAGCTCCCTTGAGAAACATCCACTAGCGACACAAAAACTTTGTTAGTGTGATAAACAAAGAAGGCATCCAGATAACCTACTATCGTAAAAGAAGGTGCGGTGAGGATTTGCAATTGGCTGGAACTACACATCAACTTAGTTCCAAACTAATGTAACAGTTAGGAAATTATGCTGGTTTATTATTCTCATGTCCCTACTCCATCCTGGAGAGAAGATAGGAAGCTCTTCCGCTATGCTCTATATTCTGAGGAGAAAGATTCAACTGACAATCTAATGAATAAAATTGCTTTCGATTTTGGTCTATCTATTCTTCTATTCATCCTTCAACATAGGTTTTATTTAAGTATTCTAGAGTTTGAAGCTATTTTCATGCTACTCCGATAACACATTAGACTAGGAATTTCAACAGAGAAAAATGAAGAAGTCAGTTTTCCATCAATCACCAGTTTATTTACCATATTTGTTCTCCAAAAAAATGGGATACCACAGTGACTAGTTTTTTATGAGACCAGCTATGAGAATTACTAGCAAATATTGTTGAAGCAAAATCAAATGCTTAAAACAAATAAAATTGTGGGCAGGGAGAAGCACCAGTATCATCAATCCAACAATAATTAGTCCCTCGTTATTATTATGCAAATTCCACAAAGGACAGATGTCTCAATCTCATCTCTAATTAATATTCACAATCAACCAATTATGTCTCAGCTCCAAATTAGTTAAGGTCAACTAAATGAATCCTATTGCATTGATCTCGCTCTATTCAGGTTTAATATTTAGAGCATTCGTCAAGCATTCATCGTAGTCTTACTATGTTACAATTCATTTAAGGACTTCCAGCTTAAAATTCTATTCCTAAGAAAACACATAAAAGGGGAAAAACAGAATTAAGCAAATTAACCTTTTCGGACTCTGAAAGAGCTTTTCGTTTCAATTGATTGATGTCAAGAGAAGGCATGAGAGGTGCAATACCACCTGTAAGTGCGTAAACCTGGAAATCCGAAAAGGTAATTAAATTCTAGAATACTCGAGAAACTACAATTGCACAGTAATGGAGAGAAAGGAGAGGATAAAACAAACTTCTCGCGAAATGCCATCAGGTTTCCTTTGAGATTCTTTCTGAGGTCTTGATTTCTTTTCTTGGGACATAATGGGTCCATTTTTGGGCAATCCTAAGATGTCCTTCGCATCCATTTTTGGGCAATCCTGAGAAATTAGGGTTTGTTCTAACACTATGTCGTACTAATATTGAAGTACGATATGATAAATTAGTACAAACGTTGAAGAATTGGAAAATAGAACAGCTGAATTAGTTTACACACGAATGGGATTATCATTCAAGGAACAAGTAAGAGCGATGATCCTTTGCCCCTTTTTGAGCGCGAAATCGAAGAAGAGGATTTGTTTTTTTCCTCGCTTCACCCGCTAAATTGGGCCGGGTCCGGTCAACTTATTCTAGGCCCACCACATTGGGCCTCAATCTGTTCTAATACATTGAGTGGGCTGGTCTGGACCGGTCCCTCTTCTCAATCAGTATTGGGCCTAGTGTGCAGCCTATCATCTGATCCATTTTTTTTTTCAGCATCTCGGAATTATCTGAATTTCCTTTTTAACATTATTTTTGGTTCATATATTATTTTCAGACTGGATTATTGAAGGACGATTAACTTGCATTAACTTCCCGTAGCTAGTAAGGAAACTCTATGTAATTGCAGGTCTATTAAAGGAAGTTGGGGTTTAGCCTCTTGACTTTAATGGCTTTATTGNGAATGGTCTCGGAATTATCTTCTTCTTTTTTTTCAGCATCTCGGAATTATCTGAATTTCCTTTTTAACATTATTTTTGGTTCATATATTCTTTTCAGACTGGATTATTGAAGGACGATTAACTTGCATTAACTTCCCGTAGCTAGTAAGGAAACTTTATGTAATTGCAGGTCTATTAAAGGAAGTTGGGGTTTAGCCTCTTGACTTTAATGGCTTTATTGAAGTGGTAAATATTGAATATATAATTTTCTTGTTTGGATAATTTGCTAGGTGTTTCGACAATATTTGAGTTGAAATTGAAATGAAAAATTGTGAAAGTTTGATTTTGCACTATAAATCACACAAGACTGTTACAATTCCCTCTTCCAAAATCGAAAAAATGGCCCTTCATCATAGGAGGGTGATTCAACTCTGCTGATTATGATTTGCTTACATAGAATGATTTTGCGACTGTTAATATTTTGTCCTTATTTAAGGCAGTACAAAAAATAGCACCATACAACGGGAAGAATGAAAGATTATGTTATAGTTCAATTGTTCAAATGTTTTGCCAAATGGACAAAATTTAATATTATTGAATTGGTCAGAAGTTTAGTTGAATGGGCAAATTTCGCTTGGGTTATTCAATTGTTTACTAGTTTTGTCAAACAAATACAAATTGATACTATCTTCATTCTACTGATCGAATCAGTTAAATTCTTTACAAATTTTGGTGGATGAAAAGATCTTGCATCTATCGTTTGTTAACATACTTTGCCAGACAAACTAATCAATTTGGTACTATCTTTATTCTATCTATCTTGTTAAGTTGTTTTTAAGTTTCACTAAATGAGCAATTCCTGCCAAGTTTTGTAGCACCATAGGCTACTCCTGAGTCCTGTCCAGTAACTTCTTCATTTAACGAGCTACATCTTTTAAAAGTTCATTTCATTTGAATAAGAATATGAACCTTCTGTAGACAAACTAATTAAGATATTATTGGAGAATATTTTCTCTGCAACCATATGATTGCAGTATAGTTTGCCGTTACGATGTAAGAATTTGTGAAATTGCTGCAAATCATAGTTTTATTAATGAATGGTCGATTTGAGTTATCTGCAATAGTATATATTTAGGTGGCGGAATAAACATACGGCCCCTTAAACTTGTTCCGGTTCCTTAAACTTGAACAAGGCTTTTTTGGTAATAACCTGTAAAGTTACCACTAACAACAAACTTTATACAACTCAGGAGCATCTAGTGTCATAGCCACCTTCTAGGAAGGGCTCTATAAACATCCAAACCTCAATACTATCAAGAAAACCTCAAAATAATTACATAACTTTTGAATCAAACTATAAGACCTACTAGCTTTCTTTGAGTGTTGCACTAATCCTATCCTTTCTCTCATCTCCTTTTGAATTTGTGCTATGACAAAATTTGTATTTACAATTTTATTTCTGAAAATCTTCTAGTTTGGAGCTTGCCATATATGGTAAATCATCGCACCCCATATTGCTGTCAGGACCTCTTTCTTGAATTGCCTCCAATGTCTTCTTTTTATCCATTGTATACCTTGCATCACTCCTTTCTTCTGTATTGGTGTTCCTACCCAGGAAGTCAATGCATTCCCTATTTTAGTGATCTATCTACATTCGACAAACAGACAGTGTTGAATTTCCCTAATTCCTTCCTCACATAAGCAGCAACCGTCACTTTCCACTTGTATATTGNCAAGTTTAGTTGGATGGGCAAATTTCGCTTGGGTTATTCAATTGTTTACTAGTTTTGTTAAACAAATACAAATTGATACTATCTTCATTCTACTGATCGAATCAGTTAAATTCTTCACAAGTTTTGGTAGATGAAAAGATCTTGCATCTATCGTTTGTTAACATAATTTGCCAGACAAACTAATCAATTTGGTACTATCTTCATTCTATCCATCTTGTTAAGGTGTTTTCAAGTTTCACTGAATGAGCAATTCCTGCCAAGTTTTGTAGCACCATAGGCTACTCCTGAGTCCTGTCCATGCTATTTAGTAACTTCTTCATTTAACGAGCTACATCTTTTTAAAAGTCCATTTCATTTGAATAAGAATATGAACCTTCTGTAGACAAACTAATTAAGATATTATTGGAGAATATTTTCTCTGCAACCATATGATTGCAATATAGTTTGCCGTTACGATGTAAGAATTTGTGAAATTGCTGCAAATCATAGTTTTATTAATGAATGGTCGATTTGAGTTATCTGCAATAGTATATATTTAGGTGGCGGAATAAACATACTGCCCCTTAAACTCGTTCCGGCTCCTTAAACTTGAACAAGTTTTTTTTGGTAATAACCTGTGAAGTTACCACTAACAACAAACTTCATACAACTCAGGAGCATCTAGTGTCATAGCCACCTTTTAGGAAGGGCTCTATAAACATCCAAACCTCAATACTATCAAGAAAACCTCAAAATAATTACATAACTTTTGAATCAAACTATAAGACCTACTAGCTTTCTTTGAGTGTTGCACTAATCCTATCCTTTCTCTCATCTCCTTTTGAATTTGTGCTATGACAAAATTTGTATTTATATTTTTATTTCTGAAAATCTTCTAGTTTCGAGCTTGCCATGTATGGTAAATCATCGCACCCCATATTGTTGTCAGGACCTCTTTCTTGAATTGCCTCCAATGTCTTCTTTTTATCCATTGTATATCTTGCATCACTCCTTTCTTCTGTATTGGTGTTCCTACCCAGGAAGTCAATGCATTCCCTATTTTAGTGATTTATCTACATTCGACAAACAGACGGTGTTGAATTTCCCTAATTCCTTCCTCACATAAGCAGCAACCGTCACTTTCCACTTGTATATTGAGTATGTGTAATCTTTCCTTTGTAAACAGTTTCTCCTGGCTTGCAATCCATACTATGAATCTCTGTCTTGGCAGAATTAGTGAGCTCCAGATAATGTCAGCTTCTTTAACTGTTACTAGGCTCCCCTTTAAAGCATTATAACTTTTGGACACTGAGTACACTCTATTATCAGTCAATTGGTACTTTCCTCTATGATACCGCTTAGCATTTGTGTTTTCAAAGCATTCAATTTCTTTCAATACCATCTACAGTCTATAGGTGGCCTTTGCTCCCATATATTGCCTTTGTTTTTCATATAAACTCCATGCACCCATTTTACCCAAAACAGGTCTTGCTTATCAGCTAACTGCCATAGCAATTTTCCTACTGATGCAATGTTCCACTCCGTGCAACTCTTTTTATGTTAAGGCAACCATACTTTTTTGGATTACATGCCTTCTCACACGATACCAAAGCTAACTTCCTCTTCTCCTCGGAGCTCCATCACAGGTAGTCCCTGCATCTCCTATCAACTTCTTTAAGCACACTCTGGGGTAATATAAACACAGCTCCCTAAAATTTATATATTAAAAATAGCAATGCATTGATTATTCGTAATCTACCAGCATATGACAACTATCTAGAGTATGCATTTTTTATGCATTTTTTATCATATCAGTGATTTTATCCACCAACTGGTAATATTCCATCTAGCTCCAATTTTTTGAAGATAGTGGGAATCCTAGGTACCTCATAGGCAGACTGCCTAAAGAGAACCATGTTCTGATCAGTATACTCTGCTTGACCTCCTCATCTACACTAACTATAAAGATATTGGATTTATCCAGATTAGTAATTAGGCATGATACTTTATTGAAGTATTGCAATGCTTCCATAACTCTAGAAATTCATTTCATATCTCCTTTGCAAAATATTATCAAATCATTAGCAAAAGTTAAGTGAGTTATCTTAGTGTTCTTGCACATTGGATGTAATTTAAAGTCTGACAAATCACTCATTTTCCTTAAAGTTCTTGATAGGTATTCCATAACTAGGACAAACAGCAAATGTGGCATGAGATCACTTTGCCTAAGTCCTCTTCTTCCTTCAAAATACCCATACCCCTCACCATTGATCTTGATAGAGAACTTAGTTGATGAAACACATGTCATTACCATATGGACAAAAGAATCTAGAAAACCATAGCCCCTCAAAACTTCTTCTAAGAACTCCCAGCTTACCATGTCATAAGCTTTCCTTAAGTCAATCTTCATTAGGCACCTAGGCGAGATTTTCTCATTATAGTGCCTAAGTAGGTCATGACAGATCAATACATTGTATATTAGGGACCTGAATGTTGCCTGATTTTCAGCCATTACTTGT
>AWOL01S0131699.1:11568-22256 GCA_000715115.1 Nicotiana otophora
AATTCCAGCAAAGAATAGACATGCTTTCAAATCCAACAGTTTAAGTCAAATCAATTTTATACAGTTCATATAATCCGGATATAGAATCTTTCAGAGAATTTCACAACAATGACAGAGAGCAACTAAATACAACAACAAATGAAAAACAAGTACAACCTCTCAGAGCAACAATCACTCAACTCGTCACAACAGCTCAACCACTCGGCTCTCAGCCCTTAGCAGTCACGCTCAATGGGTACCCGCGCTCATTGGGGGTGTACAGACTCCAGAGGGTCTCTTACAGCCCAAGCGCTATAATCTGTACGGCCAACCACGAGTATCATTGATAATGTTTGCCACTAGCTCTCCAGGTTAGTCATGATACTTATAGAGTACATGGGTCAATTGTAATTATACTACACTATGCATTTAATTGTGTAGATCCAAGTGTAAGACCTAGCTGAGAGTTGTGCTGGTTCGTTGTTGAGTTGCTGAGAGATAAGGTAGAGTTGTATTCCGATCGTAGTCATTGACATATCTTTCCATTTATGTATTATCAGACTTGTACTCAAGTTGTAAAGCTCATGACTCTGTATTACCGATTCTGGGGAATTTTGTATTGACAGAGTCTTATTTATGATATTTGGCATTTAGACTTGTACTTTTCTGTAACTTGTTATCTTATTTTGTTATTGTTATGCTTGGATTGCCTAGCAAGTGAGTTAGGCACCATCATAATCGGATGGTGATTTTGGGTCGTGAGTCGTGACACATAGTTAGCATGCGGTATCCTGTGCGACTCCAAATCCGGCCAATCTATCTCTTGTCAATAATCTTTTGTGTAGTACACTCAAGATGCATTACGCCCTACAAATTGTGATATATACCTCATAGCAGTATATGCAAAATGCACTGGTACTGAAAAGAGAGATCTTTGGAGCAGTTTGGAAAATATTCACATGCATATCAAGGGTCCTTGATGCATTGTGGGTGACTTCAATATCATATTGGATCTAGATGAGAATAAATAAGGCAATACTCACAGAATGCACAAAAGTTTTGAGTTTAGTAGTTGTATGGATAATTGTGAGGTTGTAGATTTGGGGTTTGTTGGCCCTATATTCACTTGGTGCAACAACTGAAAAGCTAGGAAAAGGATTTGGAAGAGACTCGATAGAGTTTTTGTTAATGATCTATGGTCCCAGCTATTCCAAAGTGACACGGTCAGACACCTTGCTAGGCTCAGACCATAGGCCACTACTCATTAAGTGTCAGAAGGACCTTCAATCTGGTATCAAATATTTTAAATTTCTTGACTTCTGGTCAGAGAAACCATCATTGAAACTGGTGGAAGAGGTTTGGAACACGCACATGCTTGGAAATTCCTTGTGAAGGCTACATCAGAAATTGAAGCTCCTTAGTAAGGAGCTCACTCAATGGTCGAAAGAAGTTGTTGGAAATGTTTTTAATCAAGTCAACACATGGGAAGCTAAAATGATAAATCTAGAAGATCTAGACACTCTTAATAACACTGATCAATCTAGAGAAGAGCTCGATAATGGGTAGGCTGAATATATCAAGTGGTTTGGTATGCAAGATGCTCTTCTAAGACAGAAAGCTCAACAAAAATTGTTTGACGAGGTGGAGAATAACACTAAGTACTTCAACTAAGGTGGCTGTCAATAGCTTAATTAGAAACAAAAGAAGTAGACTTCAACTTCATAGAATCAAAGATCACTGAGGCACATGGGTCCAATGAGACGATAAAATTACTAAGGTGGCTGTTAATCACTTCTAGCACCTCTTTAATCTCCAACATCAATTCAGAGATCAAAATATTCTTAACTGTATCCCAAGTTATATCACTGAGGAAGATAATGATCTTCTCAATGCTATTCTAGATGATGAGGAAATTAGAAACCCTGTCTTTAGTATGAATGCTTCAAGTGCAGCTGGCCCGAATGGATTTAACGGTACTTTTTATCAAAAGTGCTGGAACATTATGAAGTATGACATAATAGACTTTGTGCAGGACTTCTTCAACGGCAAGGGCATGACCATATTTTATACTCACACATGATTGATTCTCATTCCCAATGTCGATTTCCCAACAAGCTTCTCAGAATTCAGGCCCTTTAGTTTGAGCAACTTCACCAGCAAAATTATTTCTAAGATTCTATCTAGAAGGTTGAATCCTATGCTAGAGAAACTAATCTCTGATAATCAGAGTGGTTTTGTCAAAGGCAGAGATGATTACAGAAAATGTGCAATTAGCATAAGAAATTGTTCATAATATAAAGCAGAACAAAAATGGAGATAATGTGATTATCAAGCTAGATATAGCTAAAGCCTATGATAGAATATCTTGGAATTTTTTATTGGCCGTCATGAGGATATTTGGTTTTTTGGAAGCTTGGATTGATATCATCTGGAGATTGGTAAAAGAAGTGTGGTATTCCATCATAATTAATAGTACTAGAAATTACTTCTTTACATCATCACAAGGTCTCAGACAAGGTGACCCACTATCTCCTTCCTTGTTTTTCATTGGCGCTGAGGTACTTTCCAGATCCTTAAACAAGCTTGCCACATATGACAAATTTACGCCATTTAATATGAATCAAATATGTCATATCATTACACACCTTGCTTATGCTGACGACGTAATGATATTCACTGGAGGAGATAAGAAATTTATCAAACGTATTAAGAGTCAGATAAGAAGGTATAAAAAAGCATCAGGCCAAAAAGTGAACAATGACAAGAGTTTCTTTGTTACTGCACCAAACACCTCTGCTAGTAGAATTAACAGAATCAGAAGAGCTTCTGAATTCATGGACAAGCGCTTTTCTTTCAATTATCTCGGATGTCCAATATATTATAGCAAGAAGAAAATGAGCCTATTTGATGGCATGTTAGCCAAGATTGTGAAAAGACTTAATGGTTGGTAGGGGAAGATGATATCATATGAGGGGGATATGGTCTTAATCAAACATCTTCTGCAGTGCCTCCCTACTCATATACTATATGCTATGAATCCACCTAAAGGCATCATTAAGCTCATGGAAAAATATTTCAACAACTTTTTCTGGGGGTCCTCTGAAGGAAAGAACAACTATCATTAGACTGCCTGGAATAGACTCTATCTATCTAAGGATGAGGGTGGAGTGGGGGTAAGGAGAATGGAAGATATCACAGAGACTCTCACTCTGAAAAGATGGTGGAGATTTAGGACACAACCATCTCTTTGGGCCACTTTCCTTAAAGCTAAATAATGCAAACGAATTCACTCGGTTACTAAAGTTCCTACTTCCTCTGACTCTCACATTTGAAAAACTCTGATGAAAGCAAAGATCAAAGCCGAGCCAAATATATTTTGGAAAATCCAAGCAGGCAACTCTAGTCTTTGGTGGGATAACTGAACTGGCTAAGGTGCATTGGCCAAAGTCATTCAGGGACCTGGTAAATCTCCAAAGCTTCTTATTAACAACTTTATTTATGATGGAGCCATGGACACCAACAAATTAGTAGACATAATTCCTACTCACCTTTTGTAAACTTTTACCAATGTTGATATTGGCAATCAAAATTTTAATGATTTCCCAATTTGGAAAATAGCCGAGGATGGCCATTTCAATAATAACTAAGCTTGACATTCAATGAGAATGAAAAAGTAGAAAAATAATTTCATTAGTAAAGTTTGGCATAATTCTATACCTTTTACAATCTTCTTTCTATTCTGGAGGTTAATTAAAAGGAGATTAATGATATTATTAAAAAATTTGGCACTAACATTATCTTTAGATATTCTTGTTGTGCTTTGCCATAGGTTGAATCAATGGAGCATGTTTTCAGTGGAAGTGATGCAGCAAAATTCACATGGAATACAGTTGGCAATCCACCGGGGATAAAGTATCAAATGGAGCCTGTGTTGGGCACCTTCAAAAGGTGGTGGGAAACAAGCTGCAAGAAAAGGGTGCGCAACTTGATCCTACAAATAGCTCCAGTAATAATATGTTGGGAGGTATGGAAGCAGTGGACATCATGCAAATATGGTAACCAGAAGAAGTTCCAACTCAACATAATGGTACATCAAGCAATCTGGAATATCCAAGCTGATATCTTGAAACTTATACCAAATGGGGACAACCAGTACCTTTGGCCAACACTCTGTCAGAGAATTGAAAGATTGAAACCAATTCAAAGTTGGAAACAAGTTCTATGGTCGACATCACATCATGGAAGCATAAAAGTTAATACCGACGACATCTACATCAGAGAAAGCAACAAAGCTGGAATAGGAGGTAACGTAAGAGATAACCATGATGATCTAATCAAGGCATTCTCGATGATTAGTCATTGTGATAATAACAATACCGTGGAAGCACTTGCTGCATAGTTTGGAATAAAATGGTACAAACTACAAGGTTACATTAATTCTATTCTCGAACGTGACTACGATGATTGCAAACATGCTGATAAATAGGGACACCAACAATTTGAAAGTCAAGCAAGTGATTGACAGGATGTTGAGCATCATACAACAAGCTAATGTTTGGATGAACCATTACTTTAGAGAAGGCAATCAAGTTGCATATTGTCTTGCGAAGTTGGCTTCTACCTCGGGCAACAATATGACTATAAACTCATATCAACAACCACCTAGAAGCACTAAGGGCTACTTTCTTTTAGATAAGTAGCAAATGCCTAGCATCAAAACCAAATATGACAAAGCTAATTTTTTTATTAGTTAAGATGTATATTTTGATGTCCATAAGAACTCTTTGTACTTATCTCTTTCTGTTTCTTGGGTGATTCCATCACCAAGTTGTATTTTCTAAGGTAAGGTCCAGCTCCCCCAATTGAACTTTTTTGTGAATACCTAGCATTGCAAATGGGTAATTAAATTAAAAAAAGCCAACATATGAAGCTTTGCCCAGGTATGTTCTGCCTCGGGTTATGCATGGATCAGATCGGATTTAGCACATTTTGAATTGAAATTTCGGATTTTAGATTCTACAAAATGCAATCCGAATCCGATCCGAATTAATATCGGATCATATCGGATTTTAAAATTTGGATCAGATAAATAATTTGGATTTTCGGATCCGATTGTAGGTATTATTAAGGCTATTGCTAATCTAATCGGCTACTCGCTACTGTACTTTTTAAGGCTATTGCCATTCACCATTTTAATAAATTAAAAGGCATCAAATGTCTTTAATTACATAAACAAAGCACAATCTTCATAGAAAAATAAAATTAACCGATCCCAAATAAATGTCTAATAAACTGAGATCCTCAACAAGAATTCATTAATAGATTACATAAAAGAGTTCCAAGTTCCAACTTCTATGGCAATCCCATTCAATGCTAGCTCGCTTTCAAGTTCAGCAACACTGCATTTGACAAAAATGAGAGGATATCAAATATCAGATTGGTGAACTATTTGTCTGTTCCAGGAGATCAAATTAAAATTCATAAATTTAATTGTGGAAAGCAAAGAGAAAATTGAGATAAAAGCAAGGAGCAAATTCAACAGATAAAGGCCTATAACAGAGAGTAACATCTTTTAATCTGAAAGTATATCATAAACCGCACTCTGATGCTATTCAGAAAATATGTTACTAAAATGGAAATATAAAAGAAACATTACATGAAAGATATTGGTTAAAAATAAATTGATAAGTGATATATCATTGACATTTGATGAATAAGGCAATGAAAGTTACCTTTTCTCCCATCTATTGTAGCTTAATGGGAAAGACATCCCATCATCATTTTCGTCACCACTTAAAAAATATCTTAGCCTGATTTCTTGTTAGCAACATGCTAAGTAGGACATGGATCCAACTAGGAGATATACACAAGAACAAGGGATTGAAAAATCAAGCAAAGAAAATAACATGCCGTAAAGTCTTAAAAAATGTAACATGCTGTAACAACCATATTTGTTGAATCATATATTATGATATTCAGTCGAATATTCTGTATTTAGTAGTATAATTCTAACTAAAGACCATAGTATTGTTGTATAGGACTGAACCAGGGATGTTGACAGATGAAGAGCTTCTTGTTAATAGAGCTGGAGTTCGAATTGTCTCACAGAATGAATTGTGAAGTTGAAGTTGTACTCTTTCTTTATCTCAGATTCTAATTGAATCCAAATTAGTATAATTCTATTTGGGATTCAAAATTCAGATTCACTATTCTTCCATGTTCTAGAAAGATTCAATTAAATTCATTTTAGTACACTTTCTTTATTTCTAATTAAATTTATCTCACTACTTAAACTTCCATCTTCAAAACTCAAATTCACATATTCCTCTATCTCAGATTCTGTTAGTTTATTTAGACCAACATACAAAATGGAATGCTTATACAAGATGCACATAAAAATAGAAAGAAATATACTAGCAATAGCAAACGACAATAGCAAACAGTAATCTTTATCGCTATATGTAGACGATGCAAGACCCTCTTCCGGTATTAATAAAGTCTGTAGAATAAGATAATAATAGAAGAAATTAGTTTAAAAATAATCTAAATAAACATAAAATAAATATACATTAAACACAAGTAAAGTAATAGAAGAAATAAGATAGTCTNAAAATAAAATTAACCGATCCCAAATAAATGTCTAATAAACTGAGATCCTCAACAAGAATTCATTAATAGATTACATAAAAGAGTTCCAAGTTCCAACTTCTATGGCAATCCCATTCAATGCTAGCTCGCTTTCAAGTTCAGCAACACTGCATTTGACAAAAATGAGAGGATATCAAATATCAGATTGGTGAACTATTTGTCTGTTCCAGGAGATCAAATTAAAATTCATAAATTTAATTGTGGAAAGCAAAGAGAAAATTGAGATAAAAGCAAGGAGCAAATTCAACAGATAAAGGCCTATAACAGAGAGTAACATCTTTTAATCTGAAAGTATATCATAAACCGCACTCTGATGCTATTCAGAAAATATGTTACTAAAATGGAAATATAAAAGAAACATTACATGAAAGATATTGGTTAAAAATAAATTGATAAGTGATATATCATTGACATTTGATGAATAAGGCAATGAAAGTTACCTTTTCTCCCATCTATTGTAGCTTAATGGGAAAGACATCCCATCATCATTTTCGTCACCACTTAAAAAATATCTTAGCCTGATTTCTTGTTAGCAACATGCTAAGTAGGACATGGATCCAACTAGGAGATATACACAAGAACAAGGGATTGAAAAATCAAGCAAAGAAAATAACATGCCGTAAAGTCTTAAAAAATGTAACATGCTGTAACAACCATATTTGTTGAATCATATATTATGATATTCAGTCGAATATTCTGTATTTAGTAGTATAATTCTAACTAAAGACTATAGTATTGTTGTATAGGACTGAACCAGGGATGTTGACAGATGAAGATCTTCTTGTTAATAGAGCTGGAGTTCGAATTGTCTCACAGAATGAATTGTGAAGTTGAAGTTGTACTCTTTCTTTATCTCAGATTCTAATTGAATCCAAATTAGTATAATTCTATCTGGGATTCAAAATTCAGATTCACTATTCTTCCATGTTCTAGAAGGATTCAATTAAATTCATTTCAGTACACTTTCTTTATTTCTAATTAAATTTATCTCACTACTTAAACTTCCATCTTCAAAACTAAAATTCACATATTCCTCTATCTCAGATTCTGTTAGTTTATTTAGACCAACATACAAAATGGAATGCTTATACAAGATGCACACAAAAATAGAAAGAAATATACTAGCAATAGCAAACAGTAATCTTCATCGCTATTTGTAGACGATGCAAGACCCTCTTCCGGTATTAATAAAGTCTGTAGAATAAGATAATAATAGAAGAAATTAGTTTAAAAACAATCTAAATAAACATAAAATAAATATACATTAAACACAAGTAAAGTAATAGAAGAAATAAGATAGTCTTACCAGCTTCAAGTTGTTCAAGATTATCTAAATCTTCTTCAATTTTAATCAGAGTTGTTGATTTGTACTGAAGCCAATCTTGGACACACACAAGAGCTTGGACCAATCTAGGAGTCAATGAACTCCTAAATGGATCAAGTATGCGTCCACCGGTACTAAAGGCTGATTTTGAGGCAACGCTAGAAATTAGAATGGTTAGCACATCACGTGCCATCTCAGCAAGAGTGGGAAATCTGGGTGAGTTCAACTTCCACCACCCCAGAATGTCAAAATTTTCATAGTCTTCCTCAACATCTTTATCCAAATATTTATCTAACTCTGTTTTAGAATCAATTCCCTCATCCTTCTTATGCTTCTTTAAATTTAGCATGAATTTTGGAAGCGATGATGAAAAGTAGATGAAGTTGGAGAAGATGGATATGAACCAGGAGAAGATGAAGATGGACATGAACCAGAGCCACCATTCTTCTTTGCATACACATTGAACAAAGATTCTATGTATGTCTTCACCTCATCTTGTATTTTCACACCTATTATTTCTCCAAACATAGCAGCAAACACAAATGAAAGAGATCGAAACTTGTGGCGTGGATCCAACACATATGAAATAAAAATTATTTTGTTCATCTTTTGTGGATCTCTCCAATACTTATCAAACTTCTCTTTCATATTCTTTGCCATTTCTTTCAAGGTAGCATCTTCACTTTGCATCAACTCGTTCAAAGAAGAACCAACAACACATATCTCAAGTACGTGCACATTAGACGTAATATAAAGTGTACCTGATACCTTCAAGGTGAGTTCATAAAAGAGTTTCAAGAAACTTTACAATACGGTTACACTATCCCAATCAGTACTTAAAAGTGGACCTGCAGGTTGTCCATCCTCACAAATACAGTTAGAAATACATGACATCAAACAGTAATCAATATCACAATATTTATATAAAGGCTTCCTCATAAACTGTAGCAACCTTGAACATCAAATATGTGGAGTTACCTAGTAGGAACATCCAAGCACAATGATGTTTTAAAAGTTATCTTACCGAGATCACAATATTTTTTAAACTTCTTCCATCTTGCGGGAGATTGTCTTATGTACCTAACAACTTATCTTATTCATTCCACAGACACTCTCCCTTCTCTCAACCCATCTTGAACAACTAAATTGATGATGTGAGCCATACATCTCACCTGAACATGCTTACCTTCCATCAAGTTAGTGTTCCATATAGTAAATTATTTGGATAATTCTTTAACCATGACATCGTTAGAACTCACATTATCAACTGTCACATTAAATACTTTATCCACTCCTCATTCAAGCAAACACATAGCAATACCACTAGCTAAATCTTGACCTTTGTGACTAGTAATTGGACAAAAATTCTATATCTTTTTATGCAGTTTCCAATTCTTATCAATGTAATGTAATACACATATAGTTAATTCTTTGAATTGATGTCCATGTATCAGTCGTAATACAAATTCTATATTTTGATTCTATAAAAATTAACTTCAAAGCAAGTCTCTCTTCATGGTATATCTCAAGACAATCCCTAGTCATAGTAGTACGAGATGGAATATGAAATAAAGGTTGAAGAGTTCTCACGAAGTCTGTAAATCCATCTTTTTCAACCGAAATGAAGGGTTGTTCATCTATAATTATCATACGAGCTAAAGCCCTCCTACATGCCTCTTGATCAAAGTTTCAAGAGATAAGAGCGACATCACCCGTTTGACTTTTCTATTGAAAAGCTAATTTTGTCTGGCTTGTCTCTGCCTTGTTGGGATTGTTCGGACACTTGAGACTATACGATAGAAAATTGCTTGTACCACTGTTTTTGGTATTAGCTACATATTATTCTGAACAATATTTGAATTTCGCTTGTTTTAACACCCATCATCTGTGAACTTGTTGAAGTGTCGCCAAGCAACTAATCTTTCTTTCATGATTTTTCTTTTCTTTGAACTAGATTCAAATTCAATGTTGGTTGTGGAATCATTTGAAGCACCACTTTCACCACATTTTTCAAGAGTTTGAACTTTATTCTCCATTTCTGCCTCATCTGCCATCTATGAAACAAATAAAAAATTATAAAGTAAAATCAGAATAGTGTCACAGCCCAAAATTTCCACCTTCGGGACTGTGATGGAACCTAACATTTTACTTGCTAGGTAAGCCAATGTTAGAATAAGTTTAGCCAATTTTTAACAATTAATTTTTAATTAATAATAAAGAAACTAATTAACTGAAATAAAATCTGAACTAAAGTGAATAAACCAAAATAATAGCGATGTATGAATACCATCCAGAATTGGTGTCACAAGTGCACAAGCTACTAGTATAATAAAAATAAAGGTCTGAATAAAAATAAAATTATCAGAATAAAAATATACAAATAAGATAAAGTAGAAGGGGACTTCAGAGCTGCGAACGCCGTGCAACTATACCTCAAGTCTCCTCTGGTAGATGAATCCGAGCAAGTCTACGGTACGCCACTGGGATCAACTCCGGTATCTGCTCAAGAAGTGCACAGTATAGTATGAGTACAACCTGCCCCAAGTACTTTGTAAGTACCGCGCCTAACCTCGACGTAGTAGTGGCGAGGCTAAGGCAAGTCGCTTACACTACCTTGTATGCAATAATAATAATAATAATAACAGGAATAGAGGTAAAACAAGTAAGTCATATCAACAATCGAGGCCAATTCGGCAGTCACAATTGATTATTAGTTTTATCATTCTGTTGCGGCGTG
>AWOL01S0131708.1:0-17454 GCA_000715115.1 Nicotiana otophora
CCTCAAGAACCTTATTGTTCAAGTATCTCAACAAATCTCAAAAGCGATCTTCAACTCAAGTATAGAATCCAAATATGTCAAGAATAACGGTCGTAGCGATGTATTTGTGATTAAGTATAGCAATGACCGAATTTAGCACATCAATAGTTTCACAAAAAGTCCGTCAAATTTTTAATCAAGTTATAATAAGCTAAATCATGGTTTCTAGTATTGAAATTCGTATTCATATTAATATAAAAGTCAAATAAAACATGAAGTAAGAAAGTCACATAATCCAACAAGGCACAAAGAACCGTATAATCTACCCCCAGGCATAGTTAAGCCTGGCACATGCATATACGCTCATCACCTCACATATGCATCACCCCCCATGTGGCAAATAATATTATTTTATTAGAAAAAATTCTTCCAACAAAGTTAGGCAAGACACTTACCTCGAATAAGCTAAATCGCTACGCTAGAAGCACCATCCCGCACAAATCGACCTCAGAACGGCTCAAACTAGCCAAAAACAACTAAAAATCATCAAATAATGTCATAGGAAGTAAACCCAAACGATAAAGGTCGAATCTTTAATTAAATACTGAAAGTCAACCAAAAAGTCAACTCGGGACAACACCTTGGAACCCAACAGAACTCACATTCCGATAATTCATTCAATTACGAGTCCAACCATACTAATTTTACTCAAATACGACTCCGAATCAATGTTCAAATCTCAATTATTTACTTTAGGAAAGTTTAGACAAGAACCTCTAATTTCTCTTTTGAATCACCCAATTTGGCCTTAAAATGAGGGAGGTATGATATTTTAAAGTTTTAAAAGAAATCTGAAAATTTAAGGGATAAAAAATGATATTAACGTAAATATTTTACACTAGAAAATCAGCAACAAAAGAATCATCGGTTTAACACCCAAAACTCATTCGGAACCTCCCGGACACAAACCATATATGCATTTCAAACATAAAATGCGCTACGAACCTGCTCGCGCACAAATACCAAAAAGAGGTCATCTTGACCTGATATTGACCATGGTTAAACTCCAAATCCTTAACTTAACTAGTTTCTCAACCAATGATGCAAAATCCATACGAGCCCCTCGGGATCCCATTCAATCATACCAACAAGTATAAATACATTATCCAAACTTATCCAAAGCCTCATAATATCCACGGGAACATCACAACAAAGAATCGAGACTCAAACGAAATAGAATTTCTCTTAAGTTATTAAATCATCATTGTTTCAAAAAAGTGTCTGAATCATACTTAAACACTTCGGATTACTTCCAAATTTTGAACAAGTTGAATTCAACTATATAGACCTATCCAAAGTCTCGAAACACCAATTAGAGTCCAATAACATCAAAGTCAACTCTTGGTCAAACTTATAAACGTTTAAATTTTTCAAATTGCCAACTTTCGACAAATAGTGTCGAATCCCTTTAGGAACCTCCAAAACCTAATTTGAATATACGCACAAGTCCAAAATCATTATACGAACCTATCGCAACCATAAAAACTCGATTCCGAGTCTGGTCAACTCTTCCAACTTGAAATTTTCAAATCGAGAGATTTTTTCAAATAAATCCCGAATCACTCGAAAATTAAAACGGACCATACACACAAGTCATAATACATCATATGAAGATACTCAAAGTCTCAAACCACCGAACGAAACACTAAAACTCAAAACGACCGATCGGGTCGTTACAACCATATGTGCTGGTAAGCTTAAACAAAAAGGTATCGCTAAACGAAACCCAAGGGCAATAGTTAGGGCTCTTCAATGCACGTCACGACTTGTCTCTAAAACCGCCAGTAGTCTTTTTAGTTTCTTTCCCCTAGTAGGATTTTCGTAACTCTTCCACTTCTCGGATATATTTTATTGAATATCCGAAAAATGGGAGACTATCTTTACGGGGTAAAATCCAGACCTGCTAGGTGTATCGATAGGGGCATGACACGTAGGAGTCCGGGCTTAGCAGAAACTCAACACTCGAGATATCGTGGTGAATGGACCTAGTCCGGTACTACAAGATCATGATAATCGGTGCCTCGAAGTAACGGTTCTATCTCAGAGAGAATAAGACCTTCATGGACCGGTGGTGCATTGGCTCCCGGCCCAACAAATCTTTTTTTTTTTAACCCTGACTCAGGTGCCAACTGGAGCGCATTCTTACAAACTCTCTAACATTAGCCAGCATCAAGTTTTGCACTCAACCAGAGACGTCTTTTCAACAATCCGTTTTGTACTATCGAAGGGTCTTATCACAAAAAGGGTTCTTGCTTGTTTTATATAGCTAGCTTCTCAATGAAGCTAAATTATGCCCATTACAACACAAGCAACACCCTCTCTCTCTTTGTTTGATCCTTGGAAGGAAGAACATTAATCAATACAACAAGTGATTATTCTATTTTGCCGCTATCCTATACATTGTCTTATTGTTCACTGCGCATTCTTTATCTCAGATTCTCATACAATTCATACAGATACTGTTTTCCATTCTTTTTCATCACAATTACTGTTAAAAACGTGTAAACGATTTTCCCCTTGTCAGACGCTAATATGAGATAAACATTCCCAGTTTTTAAAAGTTCACAAATAGCCCTCAATTATTGTGGATTACTATAATATGGGGTTCTCATTATAAAATATTATACATAAAATTGAGATTCTATAACTCTATTATTTCTTATTTAATTTTCTCTTTGATTTCAAAGCATCATTATTTCGTTATAGATTTTTCAGGAGCTTCAAATATTTTTATACCTTGATTTTTTTTTCTTTTTAAAGGAATTTCTCCTGTAACATAATAATAGAAGTTTAATTGAATAAATATTTTTTTTGAATTATTCTTTCCATTCCTAGATATTTCTTGGTATAATTGTTTGAAAATATATCATCAATAATCATGTTAATATTAATAGTTAATATAATTAAACACTAAAATAATATTAATATATCAGATTATTTTAAATTGAAAATCGCTGCAAATGTTTTTTTGCTAATAAGGATACTTATATTAGAAATTAAGTAACGTAACAGTTATAGTTATTACAAATCAAGACTGTTCGAACGTTCAAGTCTTCAGAACAATTCTTATTGAAAGCTGATAAAGCAAAGGGAGGGGGGAATAAGTAATATAAGGGATGCCATGGTTGTCGTCCATCTGAGGGTGTGAGGTTCAATGCTTAGCCAAGGCATCTGCTACAATATTAGCTTCTCGGTATACATGTCTAAGCTCCACGCGATCCAATTCCAGCATCAGTGACCTGCAGTCAGAAATAATAGGTAAGTAAAGTTCATTACCATATTCGACCATGGTACAAATCGCTGGAAATGTTAGCTCAAGGAGGTTCTCTATTTTATCTAACAACAAAGGATTATTTGTAACCCCACCCACAATAACAAGAACATACCTAATATAATCTCATAAGTTATCCCCACCCTTCCAAAAAAAAAGGATTAGCTGGAATTACTCTTTTCTTAATATAATTGAGTAATATTTTTATTTTTGAATTAAAAACGTGCATAATCAATATCAGCTGATGGTCATTTTTACCTTTTAATTTGTATTCCAGCAATAATTTCTTATTTTGATTTTTAATTTTGAGGTTAAGAGGGTCCTCTCTGTCCCATTTATAAAGGGTAATATTATTTTCTTAACCCAAAAATAGATAGGATAAGGTGAAGTTTACTACAACTTTTATTTTATTTTTTTGTAGGAAAGATAATATTGCATTAACTATTAAGGACTGTTGCTACAGAGAGGGTGATGCGTCACATTAGTAGAGCTAGTTTGTTGACTATTACAACTACTACCATGAAATAAGTTTGTATACGTAAAAAGAGCTGGTCATTGTGCAAATCGGAGTTTTCTACTATAGTAACTCCATTGGCAGCTGTAGAGGCAGGCCCATCGTCCTGTGTTGCAAAAGTTGTTGTTGTAGTTTCCATATCCATGACCTGCTCAGCTCCTGTTGTAAATTGTTGATAACAAAACTAGTGGCGATGCAAAAACAGTTGGTGTCATAGTGGGTGCCATCGAATGGATAATTTGGGAGTCACTTGTATATCCCGTTGTACTTTTTGCTTCACTGTTTGTAAGTTTAAGTTCTTATACATTAATTATATAAAATATTGACATAATCAGTCACATATAAAATAATTATAAATATATTTTAATGATTAGTATTAGTATGTAACTTAATAAAAATGGTAATTAATTTACTGTCATGCGCTAAATTACAAAGATAAGTAAGAAATATTATCTCATACAATGCATAAAACTTAAATCATTTTTTAAAAATTCTTAAATATTTGAGACTCCAAACTTAGTAAAAATATCACTAACAACAACGCCATCTCTAAATTTATGGTTACCATTTAAATTTGAATGTAGACTAATAACATGACGAAAACAAAGGAGGGTAAAAACAGAACTCGTTGTGAAATTTCATTTTGATTTGCAAAGACAAGAGTAACAAAATCTTGAACATAAAATTGGGACATATTTTGTAAATAAATTGATTTAACTTATTAAGAAAAAAAAAATCCATCTGACTTAGTAAAGGAAGGGAATTTGGTCCATAATAAGTTTGAACTATACTTTAATAAATTATGACTTTGTACTGCTATAAGGTAGTATATATCAATTCACATATATAAATTTTTTAATAGTCCCTATCAACTTTAGTCGATGTAATTCGTAGAACTTTTGTCACTATCTAAGAGCTACTCCCTCTCGGACATGAAGTTTAAGAAAAGAAAGAAGACTTTTGAACTTGTGGTGTAAAATGAGTCACATATATTTTGTGTGGTTATAAATCATTGCATAAAGGTAAATTGTTTCCAAATAAGGAAAGAGATCATTCTTTTTGGCACGGACTAAAAAGGAAATAGGTTCACATAAATTGAAACGCAGGGAGTATTAGATTCATCGAAAGAAGATAAGTTCAAGAAAAAAACAAAGGCAAAAGATATCTTGCCCAGTAGAGGAATTTATCTTGATTCTTGAGTTGGAATAATGTTTTCAGACTCCGCTAAGAGAGAATCCAACATATAAAGTTAATGGATTACGCTGTAAGTGCAAGACAACAAGAGTGAGATTCAATAATATAATCCCAAAATACCACATACGAGGCACATTACGCTTTTTTCAATGACAAACTGGTTAAAATTGCCGTAATTAACGATCAATGTTTGGGAAAAATTGCACTGAGAGGCCTATAGTAACAGATATGAGGGGGAAAAGATGGAAAAGAAGAAAGACTAATCACGTAAATATGATTAACTTCTATATATTTTTACCTTAAGATATCACATAACCTGATAAAGTTATATGGATTGATGCACACATTGATCAATTCGAGTCAAATTTTCCCATAATATAACAGTTTTCGCATTTAACTGCACTTGATCTGGGACTTTCTGTGTCATGTTACCTTTAGGGGGAGGGTATTACTTGAATGGTTTACCGGATGGCTTCTTTTTCTTTTTTTACAAATAAATAACGGGAGATAAAATGTACACAAAATTACTAGTGTTATTACAATGCAAATTGTGATATTTAGAAAGCTAAGCTTGGTTGGAAAATCTATAGTGTAGCATCCCCAAAATAACAATCAAGAAATATATAATGTTTGGTATATTAATATATAATATATTTTTTTAATGTATAATTAATATATTTTTATATATATTTAACTAGTGGCTATAATCTCTTTTGACCGACCGACCAAATATAATAAAAATTGTAGAAAATTGACCTCTCCCGCCTCCTTATCGCATACCACGGATGGAAAGCTGCATAAGAGAAATTATATTAACAAACTGTCTCGTCTTTTGAGTGGTTGAAAAGGCCACTGATTCCTCTGATTTCTCCTTATCAACCACTCATTTCTATATGATTTAAGGCTTTATATATCCCAAATAGTAACTTTGACCCACTCACCAACAAATGATGGTCTCATGAATTCTACATCAAGGATTTATTTTTTGAAAATGTTGGAGTCCCATGGCCCTTTTTGTAGTATAAATCATGTTCCTTTTATTAAAATAAAAAGAGTATTGAGATCCAATTGTCCTACCGGTGCTCATTGGAGATTGAGTTATAGTTCAGAGACAAAATTGTTATATCGTTATGAAAGACAGGATTAGCGGTTAATGAAATGGTTGAAAATCATAAGCGATACTATTTTTAAAAAATAATTGTACCTGATGGTGAGTGCATGTCATATAAACGCTTAAATACGATCATGAATTGAAGGGTTATATTAAGTTTTTATCGTCAGATAAAGACATACATTTACGATGCCATAAACCCGTGAATTATATTTTCAAAATATCCACATAGATGTAGCACTTATAACGGTGTGTGCTGATGTGGAATAGAAGGTGGACTAGATTATTCTCGACAGAGAAATGATACGTAATTGAGAACTTATTGATTACGTTTTAGCAGTACTATTATTTTTAGTTATTTTATTAGAAGTTCAATTTATTTTTGACGGTATAAAACCTTTTTTACATGTAATAATCAGAAGGGATTCTTGAAATGAGGAAAAAACTAAATTAAATCCAATAAATGATGCTGTCAGAAAATTATTGACATAAATGGTAAAAACGCGAAGTAGTAATTGTGCCTTCAGTGTGACAATTTAACATTAAAAAAAAATAGACGGAACTTTAATTTGGTAGCATACTGAAGGCGCTACGACATAATCGCGTGTCCCAATTTGAAATTTAAAAATCTATGAAAGGCTTGAGCCTTCTTTATTTTCTGAGAAAAGCAAATTGATGTACGCCTTCATATTTGTTCAGCAGCTCCCCGGACTCTATATTAACAGTCTAATTTCTTGCTATGTATATCATAAAGTTCATAAAATATTATATATTTTATTTAAATATAGTTTATTGAAAGATAACAACAAATGTACTTGGCCAAATTAGTTTTCTTTCTTCATATTTTACTCTATGCCTATTGCATTTATAATTTATTGATTATTGCTGTTGGCTTTTTTATAGGTCTGAAAATATCAACTGAATATCGTGTAAGGGTTGCCTTGTATTGGGGCGGTAATATAATATATGAAATTGACTGCAGTTAAATATAATTATGGTGCTCGTGCAGTTATTAAACTTTCGTTAGATGTTGCGTATGATTGGTTAGTTAGGAACATGCGTACTAGAATGAAAACTAACCGAATGAGTTAAGGCTTGTTATTTCGGGTAGATAACGTATTTTTACTGTTCAGGGTAATGCTCGTTGTTCAGAAATTCTCATAATTGACAATGAATCATTCCAAGAATGTTTTAGCGCACCTAACACGGTGTGGTATATGATAAATCTTGATTTGTTTGAGATGTATATTAAAATTGAATTGTTGGAGGTTGCTGAGCCCGCATGCAATTTTTATGAGCCTTTCCTGATTTTTAATGTGTAACGATCCAACAAGTTATTTTAAGTTCTAGCATCCCGTCATTTGAGACCTTGAGTAGGTTCAGATGATATTTTATGTCTTACATATATAGTTGGTTTGGGTTTTGGGCTGTTTGGGAGTAATTTGAAATACTTAATTCCTAAGTAGATGCCTTAACTTAAGCAAGTAGCGAGTTGACCGAAGTCAATATTTTAAGTAAACGGGCTCGGATTAGTAATTTGAAGGTCAGATAGGTTCATATGTATAACGACCCGACCGGTCATTTTGAGTTTTAGCATTCCGTTTGGTGGTTTGAGACTTTGAGTAGCTTCATATAATGTATTATGATTTATGTGTATGGTCGATTTTAATTTTCAAGTGGTTCGGGGTTGATTTTGGAAGAATGATTCTCAATTTGGAAGCTTTAAGTTGGAAGAGTTGACCAATATTTGACTTTTGGGTAAACGGACTCGAAATCAAGTTTTCATGGTTTCGATAGGTTCGTATGATGATTTTGGACTTGTACGTATGTTCGAATTTGATTTTGGAGGTTCCGAGAAGAATTCGACACTATTTGTTGAAAGTTGACAATTTGAAGAACTTAAGAGTTCATAGGTTTGACCAAGACTTGATTTTGATGTTATTGGACTCTAGTTGGTGTTCTAAGACTTTGGATACGTCTTTATAGTTGAATTGAACTTGTATGCCAAGTTTGGAAGTAATTCAAAGTGTGTAATTTTATGCGGCGCCTTCCTGAGATTCCTTGGAAGGGCGATGTAAGGCTAGGCAACCGATGTCTGTGCAGTTACCATCTGCCAACTGGGGTTCCCTCTGTATGCTAGACGAGACTGTCAGTGCCGTACGAAAAAACCAATGTCAAGAACAATTGAGAGAACATAAAAGAGAATGAAAGAAAGCTTGATTTCATTAATAAAAGCTATTATAGAAAAGCAACACGGTGTCGAGGGAGAGAGACACTAGTATAGAGAATTGTTTACTTGCTAGAAAGTTTGATTGCTTGACCTCCCTTAATAATGCTTAAAAACAATATACCAAAGTTACATGACTTGACATAACTAAGCTAGAGAGACATAATGGAAATGCATGAAGTAAAACTACTCTATATTTACAATAGAAATGACTTAGATTCCTACAAAGCATAAGCAGGTCCGTTGGCAGCAACCTTGTCTTTAGCATTAGCGTCTGCACGCACGACGCTGTCTGCACATACGATGTTGTCTGCGCGCGCGACGCTATTGGAATCTGCTTGCGGCTGGGTGCTAGCGAGGGCAATCGGGAGGGGGAGACATAGGCACAGGCGCGCTTATCACTTGGCACGGCAAAGACCACAAGGTCGTCCATAGCACTAGGCGTTGGGAGGCTTGACTGGACGCCATGGAGCGCATCCAAGGGTCATGGGGCATGGCTGGAAAGCAGCCCATGACATTCTCTCCACCTGAGTCGGCGACATCCTCGGCGCCTTACTTGCAAGATAATATTCGATCTGGCTCTTGTAGGCTTTGAGGTTTGTTCCCCTCTCCCAAGTATTCTCCTCTGTATCACAGCCCTACTCTTTCACAAAGCACTTTTGGTGATCTTTCCTTGAAGCATGAATCACTCGATCATTGAGAATATACTTTACCTGCTTTTTTTTCGGTTGAATTAGGGCCTCTAATACTGGGTATTGTGAGTTGGCTCCGCGAAGGATCCTCCATGTCTTCCCGAAAAGGTTTCAGAAGGTTAACATGGAATACTGGATGAATCTTCCATCAGGCTGGTGTATCCACCCGGGATGCAACTTTCCCAATGCGCTTCTCAATGGACAAGGGTCCAGTGTATTTTTGCAATAGGTGAGGTTCATGGACCCCTGCAAATAAGTACTGCTTTGGAATTTTGTCTGCTACTTTTCAACAAAGCGACGACTTTGATCAGCATGCTTTTTCATCCGTTTTTGGGCTTTGACAAGATAGTACCGCACTATCTCCAAATTTTGCTTCCATTCCTTTGAGAAGCTAGTAGCTCGAGGAGATTTCGACATGTTTGGGGAATTCACAATGTGTGGGAGTAGCAGTTGCTGTTCGGTAACAATTTCAAAAGTGCTTCTATTTGTACTAGAGCTCTTTTGTAAATTGAAACATAGTTGAGCAACATTCAGAAACTTCACGCAATTCTTCTACGATCTGATAACAAAATGGCGGTGATATTCCTCCAGCATGCCATCGAACCGCTCCATCTGGCCATCAGATTGCGGTTGGAAACTTGAACTGTGGCTCAACTTGGACCCGAGGCACTTGAAGAGCTAAGTCCAATAGTTGCTAGTGAAGCGAGAGTCGCGATCACTAAAAATGTCTTTCGGCAGGCCCCAATATTTGACAGCATGAGAGAAGAAGAGTTGAGTTGTATCTTCCACTTATATATATATTTTGGGGCTACTATAAATAAAGCATATTTGGAAAACTGATCCACCACAACCAGATAGTTATAAGATCTCCAACTTTGGGAAATCCGGTAATGAAATCTAGTGACACGCTTTCCAAAAGTCTCTTTGGAATAGGTAGTGGCTCCAAAAGTCCCGCTTATGTCAAGCGGTCCGACTTGTCTTTCTGGCATACTAGGAAAGTCTTCACATACTGAGCAACGTCATCATCCATTTGAGGCCAATAATAAGCATGGTGCAACAACGCCATGATGTGTTCTTCACCTGGATGGCCGGGCCACAAAGTATCATGGCATTCCATTAGAAGAGTCCTCCGCAGATCTCCTCCTTTAGGAACATGATGTTACGCCCCGTGTTTTCGCACGTGAAAATACGCTATAAGAAAATTGATGAAAGCTCGAAAATGAGATGTTACATCCCGCATTTTTCGTACGTTAAAGTTTCGTCGTAAGTTAATCGACGTAAGTTCGGGAATGAGATTATTTTAAGATTATAATCATTTTATGTTATTTCAAATAAGTAATGAGTAAATTCGTGAAGGTGAGAGGGTAAGAAAATCGAAGAAAGTGAATTTCGTCGAAGTTTGACATTTTGGGATAAAATATGGCCCGAGCTAAAATACCCGGTATTTATGGACTAGTACCTTACAAGGTACCACATGTCCATGATAGTAAGGTGTATAAGGTATGTTAAAAGTGAGTAGTATTATAAGTAATTTGAGATAATTTTTAATTATATGGGTAATTGATTAATTATTGAATAGTAAGAGATTATCAATTAATCATGAGATTAGTGGTTAATTAATGGTATTTTGGATAAAGCTTTAACTAATAAAACGTGGCAGCCAAGACTTTATCAAAGTATGAAACTTAAAACCATAGAATAAGGTGGCATTAAGAGAGTTTTTTTGGTGGCTTAGTCATTATGAAAGTGGGGCCCACACCCATATATAAGAAATCTATAACTTAAGAGTCTTATGACTCTTAAAGAGAACCTCATAACGTTATTTGGATCATTTCATATGCATTTGCATGTATCAAAGCAACACCAGGCTTCAACAATTCAAAATAAAAAGTGAGATTTTGCAATTATAACGGAGTACGGTGCAATCTTTCACAAGGATATCATATGAATTTTCCCCCTACTTCGATCCACTGTTACGTGTTGTCGCAATTGACGTGTGTTAGAGGAATTGTCAAGAGAATCGACTCAGGTATGTTAAGGCTAAGCTTTTCCTTCATTTTGGCATGATCTTGTAATTACACGAGTTTGATAACGAGGCATAAAGAAAAATTTATATCCCGTAATTTACGTATATTTTCCTAGTCTCATAAGTTATAGTATTCTTCCTTATCGGTACTTTATGTTCAATTGAGTATTATCATCTTCCAGTGAAGAGAGCATAGAATCTATATATACAGTATTACAGTATTTTCATTACCATCGAGCTATAATCGATGGGCAGGCCCCTATTGGGCAACCTATGATCAGATGGTAAGTTATATACTGAGCCTACTGTGGCCGAGCGCCTATGAGCGAGCCCAGTTGGTCGAGATACAAAGCCTAGTATGGCCGAGCGCCTATGAGCAAGCCTACTACGGCAGAGCAGTTATATATATATACCGAGCTTTATAGGGCTGGACAACTATTTTACTTACTATATGGAGGGAGTTAAGTCAGTATCAACAGGTAAGCATACCTTCATATTATCTTTGACTTCCAGTTTCTTTCACTTATTATATTATTAGTTCAGTTTCAGCTTTTAGTATATTGCCTTACATACTCTGTACATTATTTAGTACTGACGTCCCTTTTCTGGGGGCGCTGCATTTCATGAATGCAGGTTCAGACAGACAGACGGGTAGACCTTCTTATTAAGTGTTGCCCGAGTTCAGCTTGATTGGTAAGCTCTATGCCTTTCAGAGTTGCCGGGTCTAGAGCTTTATGTACATCTTATGTATATATGTATATATATTATGCATAGGTCGGGGAGCTGTTCCGATCACAGTATATTCACCAGTAGAGGCTTGTAGACATATCATGTCAGTTAGTGCAGTATGTTGGATTGGTAGGCCTTTTATGTATATTTTATTAGTTTGCCAGCTGTAGTAGTTATGACGGCCTTGTCGGCCCAGTTTTATATTGATATTTAGTCAGCATTCGCAGTTGTCTTACAATGTGGCCCATGGCCAAAGTATGACATCATGTGTTCAGAGTTCCTTAGTCGCAAGTTGGTACGCAAGATTAGGTAAGGCACCGGGTTCCGGTCCCCCCCCTCCCCAAGTTCAGGGCGGTACGAAAGGAGTATCAGAGCATTTATGTCCTAGGGAGTCTACAAGATGTGTCTAGTAGAGTCTTGTTTATAGGTGTGTCATGCACCACACTTATAAGCAGGAGATTACAGGGCATTTAAGAATATCACTCTTTCTTCTTACTCTAGATCGTATGGTAGAGCTCAGTTGTAAGAACTCAATTTCCTAAACTCTATCTTATTCATAATACGATGATGCCTACATCCAGAAAGACGATTGGTAAGAGCTATAGCTGTAGAAGAATTGAGTTAGAGGAAACTCGATTTTATGCATCATGCTTATGATGAGTAAATGTAAGGTCTTCAGTAGATCATGTGTGTATAAGCTTCTTGATAAGGAGCCTTAAGGTAAGTATATCTATCCACCAATTTGGTGAAAAGCAATGAGAGACTCAGAAGATAGATACAAGTTTCAACAAGTAAAAGAAGCAAGGTAAATACGGGAACGAGGTACCCAGTTAGTGAAGAAGATCATTATCTACAACTCAGAAAAGAGATATAAGCATTTTGAGTTACCTTCGACAGTAACAGAGGTATGCACAATTGGCCACACCGATATCGGTTATGCCCTATGGGAGCTAGCATATATGGTTTAATACAGGACGGGATATCAGGATCTGGCTAGGGTTAGAATAACCCAAAATGGCGAATGGATTGTTTGTCGTTTATTGACATTTCCGAAGGATATTGCAAATGTACTAGTAGATCTCCTTGTGATACACCTAGATGGTGCACTCTAGAATAGTACAGCTAGATATGAGTACTACAAGGACGTGCATTGGAATCCTGGAAGAGGTAAATATTACCTTAGTGTTGATCCCGTCGCTACTAGAGAAAGAATGTTTGGAAATTCGAAGAGCCAATGGATGGAGCAAGGGGAGCTAAAAGCAAAAGAATGTTTTGTTCGAATTTTCCGAATAAAGTGATAGATAGAAATATTAGCAGAGAAGTACGAAGAGGAATAATGAAGTATTACGAGTGAGATGTGATACATGGATGGCAACGGTAGAGTGTTACAGAATCTATAGTCAAATGAAGAAAGAGACGAGAGGTGATGGGCCTTAAGACAACAAAAACGTATAGGCCATACAGTCACATCCTCATTTCGAGAAATAAGTTCGCGACTCTGACGTATTAACAGAAGGGAAAGTTAGACCCCAGAGTAATAGAAATCAGTATGGACTGGTGAATAAGATAAACTAAACATGAATTAGGAACTGAGTAATTTGATAATAGTCAGCATCATGAGAATTTCATATTGCATTCCGGCAATAATAGAATGGACAACAAGTAATTGGTAGTTGATTCAGGAAGAGCCTAGTTATGGCTAGATAGGAGGTTACAAACGAGTCGGCAGATCATGCAAGATAAATGTAGTAAAACCCAATATAGTGAATCCAGCCTCGCAATAGTGTCATTGTAATACTTAAGAAATATTCAGATAGGAGTCGGGGTAGTTAAAGGTACCATATGAGTGTTACGGAAATAAAAGCGAGTGCCACTGGGAAGATAGTCAAAATATCAAGTTCAGAAGCAACCCTATAAGCACAAGGGCGTGGAGTTAAGTAACTACGGATAATTATAGGCGGGGAAGAACATCAAAATATTCCGTTAAGTATACGATATGATAATCTCGCAGCTTTACAAGAATCAAAAGATCCTCCCTAAATACTACAATGAAAGACTAGCTGAGAAAATAAGAACAGTGACCTAAAGAGGAAATGGTCGCGTAACAACAGTCTCACAACAACGTTGTAAGCATTCCAAAAGGAATTGGCACCTACCGTGGTTAATGAACGGGAAGTAAAAATCAGAAGTGATATCCAAAATTATATGAGTTGTATGGAATTTCAATATGCATGGGCACTAAGATAAGCTAAGTATGAACACGAAAGACCAGAAAAAGTAAAAGCTTACATTTAAAGAAAGCTGAGAAGGAACAAAAGAAATTATTCGATCAATGATCCAGAGTTAGTTTCGTTATGGACGCTCTTAAGAGTTTGGAGGTTTATACATGCAACATATATGTTGACAATCATACGGACGTAGAAGACTCCGGTATAAGTTAAAAGAAAGAATTAAGTCCAGGTCATGGACAAAGGATTGAATTGTTAAAGGATTGTATCATGGATATTCCATAGCGTCCATGAAAGGCTAAAGGAATAACTAATACCATGGGCCGCAAATCGGAAGATAGGTTAAACCTACATGAAGGTTAATCATATGGAAGTGAAAACTAAAGAGTTACACCAACTAAGTAAATAGGGAGCCTGATTATTGGACCAAGAAAATTATAGACCTCGTGATTGAGAACTTTGCAGGATCACTCTTAAATATCATAGGTACAAGAGAGATAGTACAGTAGACATATTCTATAACGGCTCTACGATAAAGCCAGTTAGAAGAGTACCGGCCTCATAAGAAGTTAGTATGAAGCTCTCACGAGATTGTGTAAAAAGGTGCATGTATTATAATAGAAGTTCAAGACGTGGATGTGAATTATACCTAGGTGGAAGGGAGGTCATGAAAGAGATAGAAGATACGATGCGAGATTTTAAGGTAAGTAAGGTAAAGGTGTACAACGTACCATATACTCAAAAGTAGAAGGTTGTGAATAATCCGTACTTCAGATAGAGTGATAGAAGCATCGGGATTCAGTATCTAGGAATAATAACGGCATCGTCAATAACATATCTTTCAGCCCATGGTCTAGGTATCGAAAAGCCTGACTAAGAGAGTAAAGAAGAGTTAGAGGCGATGTGATGTCTTGCTTGATGTTCCAAAATGACATAAGGAAATCTATGATGCAAGAAAGTTGAAAGGTTGCAAGTAATATAAATAGATATGTGTAGGTCGCAAGCTATTATATGGTGAAGCGACAAGGTTTTAGAAGACAGGAGTAAGGATAAGAATGGGCGAGTGAGAAGGTAACAAAAATGGATACAAATGAAAACAAGAAGAGCAGATGGTTTCTCTAAGTTATACAAAGCTCACTATAGACTGAATGAACTCAAAGGAGTCTAAGACTAATACCATTTAGAAGAGATGGAATGCTGCCCTGGTAATAGAATGAGGGTGTAATTGTGATAGATAAAGGATGACATTTGGGCCTTTGATTAAGTAATGATCTGACGAAGAAAAGAAAGGGATCTCATGAATTGGACAGGATTAAAATAACCACGCAAGGTGAATCACATTGGGATGCCATGAGATACGGTTATGAAAGCATGGTATCACCCCAGGTGGATCAGTCTAGTCATTTCAGATGTTCCCCGATGAAACGTGAACCCGAGCGGCAGTGTTACATAAAAGGTTAAGTTATCAGGGGTAGATAGTAGATCAATATTGGGGTGAATCAACAATGGATGGATAAAAGTTATAAAGTTTGAGATGAGATTAGGTCGTCATTCTTAAGATGAACAGTAATGTGGAAGCATTAAAGGACATAGATTTATACATATTGGATAAGCAATGAAAGAAACCTGGAATTTGGTAGCAGACCTCAATAACGAGAAATCGAGGTAAGAGTTATGATATAGTATGACCTACTTAGATGCAGTAAAGTCATACAGATGGATAATCGGGTCTATGAAATAAGATATAGCAATATTCATAAGTTCGACAAAATACCGAGCGAAGAACTTCAGTAATGGCTAAAAGTCGGAGGAAAAAAGGAAAGAAGAGACGCATAAGCATACTTACAAGGTCAGAGCCGTACATGCTGCATGATATAAGGTAGCAACAGTTACAAGACTGGAAGAATTCCGACCATAAGTCGTGGTGTGAGAAAGAGGCCTAAAGGGGGGAATGCTATGGACCTTTTCACAGAACAGTTACCTAGATGGCAAAGAGAGTAATAAAGTATTCGGAATACATAGGCTATGAAAATGATAAGTACACCAGTCAACATTCGAGGACGAATGTTCCAAAGGGGGAATTATGTTACTCCCCATGTTTTCGCACGTGAAAGTACGCTATAAGTAAATTGATGAAAGCTCGGAAATGAGATGTTACATCCCGCATTTTTTGTACGTTAAAGTTTCGTCGTAAGTTAATCGACGTAAGTTCGGGAATGAGATTATTTTAAGATTATAAGCATTTTATGCTATTTCAACCAAGTAATGAGTAAATTCGTGAAGGTGAGAGGGTAAGAAAATCGAAGAAAGTGAATTTCGTCAAAGTTTGACATTTTGGGATAAAATACGGCCCGAACTAAAATACCCGGTATTTATGGACTAGTACCATACAAGGTACCACATGGCAATGATAGTAAGGTGTATAAGATATGTTAAAGTGAATAGTATTATAAGTAATTTGAGATAATTCTTAATTATATGGGTAATTGGTTAATTATTGGATAGCGGAAGATTATCAATTAATCATGAGATTAGTGGTTAATTAATGGTATTTTATATAAAGCTTTAACTACAAAAACGTGGCAGCCAAGGATTTATCAAAGTATGACTCTTAAAACCATAATTTAAGGTGGCATTAAGGGAGTCTTTTTGGTGGCTTAGTCATTATGAAAGTGGGGGCTACACCCATGTATAAGAAATCTATAACTTAAGAGACTTATGACTCTTAAAGAGAACCTCATAACGTTATTGGATCATTTCATATGCATCTGCATATATCAAAGCAACGTCATGCTTCAACAATTCAAAATGAAAGTGAGATTGTGCAATTATAACGGAGTACGGTGCAATCTTTCTCAAAAATATCATATGAATGTTCCCCTACTTTGATCCACCATTACGTGTTGTCACAATTGACGTGTGTTAGAGGAATTGTCAAGAGAACCGACTTAGGTATGTTAAGGCTAAGCTTTTCCTTCATTTTGGCATGATCTTGTAATTACATGAGTTTGATAACGAGGCATAAAGAAAAATTCATATCCTGTAATTTACGTATATTTTCCTAGTCTCATAAGTTATAGTATTCTTCCTTATCGGTATTTTATGTTCAATTGAGTATTATCTTCTTTCAGTGAAGAGAGCAAAGAATCTATATATACAGTATTACAGTATTTTCATTACTATCGAGATATAATCAATGGGTAATCCGCTTTTGGGCAACCTATGATCAGATGGTAAGTTATATACTGAGCCTACTGTGGCCGAGCGCCTATGAGCGAGCCCAGTTGGTCGAGATACAGAGACTTATATAGCCGAGCACCTATGAGTGAGCCTACTACGACAGAGCAGTTATATATATATATATATATATATATATATATATATATATATATATACCGAGCCTTATATGGCCGAACAACTATT
>AWOL01S0131708.1:18362-55239 GCA_000715115.1 Nicotiana otophora
TATATATATATATATATATATATATATATATATATATATATATATACCGAGCCTTATATGGCCGGACAACTATTTTACTTACTATATTGAGGGAGTTAAGTCAGTATCAACAGGTAAGCATACCTTCATATTATCTTTGACTTCCAGTTTCTTTTACTTATTATATTATCAGTTCAGTTTCACCTTTCAGTATATTGCCTTACATACTCGGTATATTATTTCGTATTGATGTCCCTTTTCTGGGGGAGCTGCATTTCATGAATGCAGGTTTAGATAGACAAACGGGTAGACCTTCTTATTAGGTGTTGCCCGAGTTCAGCTTGATCGGTAAGCTCCATGCCTTTCAGAGTTGCCGGGTCTAGAGCTTTATGTACATCTTGTGTATATATGTATATATGTTATGAGTAGGTCGGGGAGCTGTTCCGATCACAGTATATCCACCAGTAGAGTCTTGTAGACATATCATGTCAGTTAGTGCAGTATGTTAGGTTGGTAGGCCTTTTATGTATATTTTGTTGGTTTGCCAGCTGTAGTAGTTATGACGGCCTTGTCGGCCCAGTTTTATATTGATATTTAGTCAGCATTCGCAGTTGTCTTGTAATGTGGCTCATGGACAAAGTATGACATCACATATTCAGAATTCCTTATTTGCAAGTTGGTACGCAAGGTTAGGTGAGGCACCAGGTGCCGGTCTCGCCCCCCTGGTTCGGGGCGTGACACATAAAGTCGGTTCACTTTCACCTTCAGGAATCCATCTTCCATGTAGAACTGGCGAGTCTTGCCTTGTCCTACCAAATCGACCAAATATTGTGCAGCATGATCCTTGGTGAGTAGATCCTGTATCTGATCTTTTATAGTGGTGGCCACTTCGCTCCCCCTTAGGGTGGAAAGTAGGCACACTGATGATAGATCATATCTCTGACAAGGCGCATCAACAAATTGGTTGGTCTTCCCACTTCGGTACTCTAGGTTGAAGTGAAATTCCGCTAGAAGTTCTTGCCACCTGGCCTGTCGGCCATACAGCTTTGGCTGAGTCATGAAATGGCTAACAATTGTGTTGTCTATTTTGACCACGAACGGGGTTCCCAACAGATAGTTCCTCCAAAGGCATAAGAAAATGGACGACGACCAATAATTCTTTTTCATGGGAGGCATAGCGTCGTTCTGCATCCTTCAACTTACAACTCTCGTACGCCACTGGATGCCCCTCTTGTAGCAAGACTCCGCCTAGAGCATAGTCAGAGGCATCCATTTGTAATTCGAACGGCTTGGCCAAATCAGGGAGGGCCAAGACGGGGCTACTAGACATAGCCGCTTTCAATGCGTTGAAGGCCTCAGCTCACCTAGGACCCCAATCCCAAGGTGCGACCTTCTTTAGGAGTTATCAACGGCACTTCCATGAGGGATTAATGTTTCACAAACCGCCGATAAAAATTTCATAGGCCAAGGAGCACCCTCAAGGCATGGATATCCTTAGGCGGCGGCCAATCTGTGATAGCCTGAATCTTCTGTTGGTCCATCTTGATCAGCCCCTCCTCGATGACATGTCAGAGGAAGTCAATCCATTTTTGGGTGAAAGATCACTTAGATAGCTTCACATATAATTCGGGCTCCCGCAGTCGTGCTAGGACCTTCCGTAGGTGCTTGATCTCGCCTAAGTCACACCTCAAATTGGGGTTGTGAAGCGGTCGATTGCAATAATAATACCCGACTAGGAGTCAGGATCAAAACCACAGGGAGCGTACATGAGACTAGTGGTATGTATTTGGTCTAAGCACGTGAATTCTCTAATTTTCACTTCCACAAACTTTGTTTTGATTTTACTTCTAAAATTATACTAAGGATTGCAATTGAAAAATATGAAACTGGAGAAGAATGTTTCTGTTGTTGTTTTTCAAATATGTAAAAGGTCTCGGGCTGTGACTTTCACCTAGGTGTTTTCCTAACGGGTTGTGGGCTTTAGATCGAGTTTTGTTGGTCGGGGTGTATTATAGCAATCAACACTCAAATACCCACTCAATACATCTCGGTAAGAGAGTGGGTTTACCCAATTTGGCTTTCTCAAGTCCAAATGGGTATTTAACTAAATAGTTGACAAATTGCTCAAGTCGAGTTTTACTATATCTAGGTTCAACCCTTTAATTGGGACTATCAATCTCTTGATTTCATTCCAAACCCTTGTTAGAAAAGTTTTCCTAGACTAAGTCTCTCTTTCTCAAGTAGAGACCAAGTCAAATAGGCTTGAACCAATGTTTGCAACCATTAATTCTACAATTATAGCAAGAACTAGGCTAAATAATACACACCAACCATAAATAAACCTTAAATCAAACACCCATTGGGTACCCACACTAGGGTTGGGTTACAACCCTAGCTAGAAAATTAGCTATTCATAGTGGATATTGAAGAAAATAAAGAAGAAAAGATGATAAAACTCATATTGAATGATTAATAGATGAAAATCCAATGTAAAATCAACAATATAAACTAACGTTGCCTAAAAGAGTAAAGAAAAACGGCTACAGACTTTTTTCTATTCAAATTTTAACCTAATTTTGTCAAAAAAAATCTTTTTATACACAACTGAAATTTTCGGACAAAATTTGTCCTTTAGGAGGTTCTACGGCTACATAATTTTGTGTGCGGTTCGCACTTTGCTTCAGCTCTTGACAGGAGTTGGATGTGCGGCTGCACAAGTCTGCACTACGGCCGCGTCTCTTGAGTTTTGCGGACCGCACAATTCTGGGTGCAGCCGCAAATTTGATTTCTGCGGCCGCAAAATTATAGTGCGGTCCGCAGTTCTTGCTGGGCTTGGAGTTGGAACTCTCTAAACCTTGACTTCTGTGGCCGCACAATTATTGTGTGGTCCGCACCTTACATTGTAGCTTTGTTAATTCTTCTTCATGTTCTGCGGCCGCACACAGAATTCTGTGGTACGCACTTTAGCTTTTTGTGCTTGATTTTTGTCCTTGTTCAAAACCACTCCTCTTGAGTTTAATTTACTTTTAATGGCTCATTTTCCAATACTCCTGCAAGTAAGCATATTTCATCAGTTTTCGGGAATACCTTTAAACATTTTTGAACTAAAATAAAAGTCAAAAGGCGCAAATAAGTAGTCAAAATCCCCACTTATCAACTCCCCCAAATTTAAGCTTTTGCTTGTCCTTAAGCAAATAAGGTAATTCCCATCTCCAAAAGAAAAGAGCTATTCCATCTAATCTAAGGTGAAGAAAACACACATCAATTGGGACCAACAATTACCCACAACACTTATGAATTATCAACAAGGCAATGGTTTGAAGTTTTAAGCATAAATAGTTCTAATGTGACACTTGAGCATCAAGATTTGACTTACTCATCAAGGAAGTTCGCTCTTTTATGTAGGTCACTCGGATCCCAAACTCCTCCTCTACTCTCCGTTATTTTTTCTCACTTAAGAATGAAGCACTCAATTCAAGGATTTGTGAAACGTTCGCTCATCTCTCTCAAAAGAATGTCACAAGTACGACTCTAAGTACCTTATGCTTGCCCCTCATGTAAATCACCACTAATTTAAGCTCACTCGTCTTGGAATCACGTAGGGCTTTTTCGGTATGCAATGAAGGCTTTTGGACTAAGGTAGGAAATGTTAGAGTAGAACGGGTTCATCTTTCCTTAAGCACTCCATTTTCTCTTTTTGGCTCATGCTTTGCCGACTCTTTGATATTCATTATTTTCTTGGTCATGATATTTATTTTTTCCTTCTTTGTTTCCTCCATGCTTTGTACTTTTGCTTTTCTTTGAATCCCTTCAACTCTTCAATTTATTCACTTTCTTTTTGAATTTTTCTTTTGTTCTTTTTTTCTTTTTCTTTGCCTTGCCTTTTCTTCATTTCTTTTCTCTTTTTGTACCTTGATACCATTTTTGTAGTGACCCTCGGGTGCCAAGAGAGGGTCACTACAAAACGGGTAAAGGCTTGTAACATGGTTATCAAATGAGAAAGTCTTTAGGCTCGAAAGGGTTGACTAGGGATAACATCATTGGTGGTCCATGAAAAATTTCAAAACGGGTCAAGGAGAGCCTACAATCACGTCTCAAGAAAAGCAAAACTTAAAATTTAGCCTAGAAACACATTCGGGGCAAGTTCTAGATCATCACATGGGTACTTGGACTTGCAACAAAATATCTCACCTCTCACACAACTGGATTGTTAAAGAGGATAGAGTCAAGGGCCCACAACAATCGTATTCAAGATTGAAAATCACTAATGGTTAAACTAAACCACTCGATGAATGCCTAAGTCAACGCAAGAGTCACAAGGTCACTAACTAGACTTATTTCTTTCCAAGAACTTGTTTTTAATCATAAACGTGTAGTTAAGTGTGTTGGTACCAAGTGAAGAATGCTTGACTCTCTTATTCATTATTACTACTTTATTTTTTACCTAAACATCAAAAACGGACTCAATCCCGTAAGAACGTTGTCACGTCATCCATCATTGGGAAGAGCCACCTGGTTCACATAAAAGCCACCTTTGGAAAGAACCGTGGAATTAAGAAAACCAAAGGCTAATTGATCACTGAAACATAAAAAGAAGCTACTAAATCAAAAAGAAGCTATTTAAAGTAAATAAGAAGCTAGACTACTAAGAAAACAGAATAAAGAAGCTATGAAATAAACTACTGAAAGAAAAAATGAATATACAAACCGAGAAAGGGCAAAAGCATATATATATCAATAAAGAGATAAGAATATATACATAATGAAAACAAAAATTAAAAAAGAGTTTTATATTTATTACAGGCCAATGTCAAATGTCATATCAAATCAAAATATACCACCCCCCTGAATAAGAATAAACATTGTCCTCAATGCTTAACAAAAATCAAAATAAGGAGGGGAAAGAGTAGAGAGGACTCCCTATGTGTTCTCGGTGTCCATAGCATCACCACTACTCTCAGGTTCCTCCAACTGGATCTCATCATCCTCTGCTCGGTGAGTAGCGGGGCTAGTGAACATCTATAACACCGCCTCAGCAGTGTAGGCAACGAGGTCTGGCTCCTCAGACTGGCCAGCTGGTGCCACTGGTGCTGATGGTGCTGTTGAGTCTGCTGGTATTGATGGAGTTGTCTCCATCAGTAAGTCAAAGGGAAGATCACTAGCTGCCGCTATCTTGGTCACTTCACGTTTCAAATGGTCCACTGATTTTTTAGGCCTGGGATTTCTCATCTTCTTCACATGTTTACCTAACTCCTCCCCATGTGCCACTAAGGTATCCATGATGGTCTTATGATTATCCAATATCTTATTTAATGTTTCCTCCACTGACGTAGGAACCTGGGGTGTTGGGGCAGAAGACTGTGCTGCAACAGTACTGGATAGGTCAGACAGCTTTGCAGTAGCTGTCTGCATCCAGTTGTTGAGACTCGCCAGTGTCTGGGAGACTCGTAGCGCATTGAGTGGATAAGTGGAGGAGGAAGGCACTGATACTGATGCTGATGGCCCTGAAGATGGAGGTGGTGGCATGGCATCTGTCTCGGTGGAAGGCCCGGCTGTTGTTGAAGGCATAGAAGTTGTAGAAGGCATAGCAGTAGAATCTGCAACTACCACTGATTGCTCAACAGACTGACCTACTGTAGTAGTCGACTTACCATTGTTCATCGAGTTCCTTGGGTCCTTCAGAGAATACCAGGATAAATGCTTCTTAGTCCAAACCTTCATATCAAAGCTCCTAGGTTCCACCCCCGCATCCGTGAGATACTCCATGATAGTGTTGGGATACGGATATGAGCTCTCACCCTTCCTGAAAACCACTGACATGTTGGCCGACATGATGGCACCCACATTACTTGGGTACCAGGCCATGATAGATGCAACTAAGACTGCTCGGGGGATTGGAAGATTGTTCTTATTTTGGCTCGAATCTATGCGGCTGCACACAAATATTCGCCACCCTTTCGCCTCAAAATTGAGGGTTGCATTCTGAATGGGCACCCCTATTATGATCCATGGTGGTGGTGGTCCTCGAGATTCCAAGATCTCTGCTAACCAAGGGCTAGCCGCATCACCGATTGCAAATGTTTCCAAGTATTGAACCAACTCTACCTCCTCAAACCCTAAATAAGTGTTTAAGGTACTTATGTCGCCCAAATTCACACCACTGATTGGGATTGTGTAGCGGTCGATGAAATTATAATTACCCAACTTTGAGTCGGGTTCGATTCCTCATAGGGCTTATATTGGATTAGGTATATACTTAGACTAGGTGTATGACGTGCCTAAAATGCACTTTCACATACTTGGTTGTTTCTTTCTACTTCTATAATTTATGTTATTGTTTGTAAATGTAAAGCTATAGAACGTTATTTTTGGTGTTGTTATTTTTTAAGTTTATAAAAGATCTAGGGGTGTGACTTCCACCTAGGCAGTTACCTAACGAGTTGTGGGCTTTAGGGCATGTTTCGTTGATCGTGGTGTAATATAGCAATCAACACGCGATTACCCACTCGATACCTCTCGGTAGGTAGAGTGTTTTTCCCCAATTTGTCTTTCTCAAGTCCAAATGGGTAATTCACAAAACCGTTGATATATGCTCAAGTAGGGTCTTACTATCTTTAGATTCAACCCTTTAATTGGGGCTATAAATTTCTTGAGTTCACCCTAATTTCTTGTTAGCCAAGTTTTCCTAGATTTAGTCTCTCTTTCTCAAGTAGAGACTAAGTCTAGGCATGAATCAATGTTTGCAACCATTAATTCCTAAATTCAAGCAAGAACTAGGGTTGGGTCACAACCCTAGCTAGAGATTTAGCTACTCAAAGGAAAAAATGAAGAAACTAAGGAAGAAAATAAGATTAAACACATAATAAATGATAAAAGGATAAAAATCCAATGTTAAAATGATAAACTAATACAATGTTTCCCAAAGCAGTAAAGGAAAAACGGCTATCTACTTTCTGGAGTTCAAACTTGACCTAAATTTGACAAAAAGAACTATTTATACACAGCTAAAATTATCGGACAAAATTGCCCCTATGGAGGTTCTGCGTCAGCACAATTCTGTGTGCGGTCCACTCTTTGAAGCTGGGCTTGACAGGATGGACTTTTGCGGCCGCACGTCTTCAGACTCTTCGGGCTGCACATTTCTGAGTTCGACCGCACTCTTGAATTTGAGCTTGACAGGAGGGACTTCTGCGGATCGCACATTTCTGAGTGCAACCGCACTCTTGAATTCTGCGGCCGCACAATAATAGTGCGGTCCATACTTCTTCATGGACTTAGAAATCCATCTATCTGAACCTCATCTTCTGCGGCCGCACAATAATTATGCGGTCCGCACTTTGCAAAGGAATTCTGTTAGAGGTCCTTCATAGTCTGCGGCCGCACTCAATATTGTGCGGTCCGCACTTTGCTCTTTTTGCTTCGTTTTAGTCCTTGTCCAAAAATACTCCTTCTTGAGTTGAATTTCATCTTTTTGGCTCTTTTTCCAATGCTCCTGCAAGTAAGCACATTTTATCATTTTTTGGGAATACCTTTAAGCATATTTGAGCTACAACTAACGTAAAAGAGTGCAAATAAGTAGTCAAAATCCCTACTTATCAACTCCCCCAAACTTAAGCTTTTGCTTGTCCTCAAGCAAATAAGGTAATTCCCACCTCCACAAGAAAAGATCTAATTCAGCTGGCCTAAGTTGAATCAAACACACATCAATTGGGACTAACAATTACCCACACACTCATGAATTATCAACAAGGCCATGTTTTGAATATTAAAGCATAAATAGCTCTAACGTGACACTTGAGCATCAAGAGTTGGCTTTACTTATCAAGGAAGTTCGCATTTTCATGTAGGTCATTGTGGATCCCAAATGCCTCCTCCTATACTCTCTGTAAGCTTATCTCTCTCAAGAATGTAGAACTCAGTTCAATGATTCGTGAAATGTTCGCTCATCGCTCTCAAAAGAATGTCACAAGTACAGCTCTAAGTACCATATGTTTGCCCCTCATATAGATTACCACTAAAGTAAGCTTACTCGGCTTGAAATCACGTAGGGCTTTTTCGGCATGTAATGAAGGCTTTTGGACTAAGGAGGGAAATGTTGGAATGGAACGGGTTCATCTTTCCTTTAGCACTCCATTTTCTCTTTTTGGCTCATACTTTGTCGACTCTTTGAGTCATTTTCTTTTTTCTTAGGGGAATTAGAGATACTTGACATCACTCTTTCTTGTTCATGATATTCATATTCTCCTTCTTTGTTTTCTCTATGCTTTACACTTTTGCTTTCTTTTCTTTTGAATCCCTTCAACCCTTCAAGTTATTCACTTTCTTTTTGTGTTTTTCTTTTGTTGTTTCTTTCTTTTTCTTTGCCTTTACTTTACTTCATTTCTTTTCTCTTCTTGTGCCTTGATACCACTTTCAAACTCCCCGTCTCTCCCCCAAACTTATGTTTTCGCCATTCATTTCTCATGAATGCTAAGGAAAGCTCGGGTTCCAAGAGAGGGTCACTATAGAATGGGTAAAGTGTTATAACATGGTTATCAAATGAAAAAGTCTTTAGGATCAAAAGGGTTAAACAAGGATAACATCATTGTTGGGCCATGAAAGGTTTCAAAACGGGCCAAGGAGAGCCTACAATCATTTCTCAAGCCAAGCAAACTTAGAATTTTGCCTAGAAACACATTCGGGACAGGTTTTAGACCATTCGCACGGGTACTTGGACTTGTAACAAAATATCTCACCTCTCACACAACCGGATTGTAAAAGAGGATAGAGTCAAGGGCCCACAACAACTGTATTCAAGATTGAAGATCGCTAATGGTTCAACTAAACCACTCGATGATTGCCTAAGGAAACACAAGAGTCACTTGGTCACTAACTAGAGCCATTTCTTTCCAAAAGCTTGTTGTTGACCATAAGCGTTTAGTTAAGTGTGTTGGTACCAAGTGAAGCATGCTTGACCCTTTTTTTGTTCATTAACACTATTGTTTCTACCTAAACATCAAAAATGGACTCAATCCCTTAAGAAGGTTGTCACGCCATCTATCGTTGGGAAGAGCCACCCGGTTCACACAAAATCCGCCTTTGGAAAGAACCATGGAATTATGAAAACCAAAGGCTTATTTCTCACTTAAACATAAAAAGAAGCTACCGAATCAAAAAGAAGCTATTAACATAAATAAGAAGCTAGACTACTAAGAAAACAAAATAAAGAAGCTATGAAATAAGCTACTGAAAGTAAGACAAATGAATATATAAACCGAGGGGAATAGAATATGTACATCAAAAGAGAGGGAGGAATATATACATAAAGAAAGAGAAAATAAAGATAAAAGAAAAATAGTATTAAAGTTAATACAGACCAGTGTCATCAAATCAATCCAACCAAAATAGACCACCCCCTTGAATAAAAATAAGCATTGTCCCTAATGCTTAGCAAAATTAAAATAAGGGAGGGTAGAGAGTAAAGAAAACTCCCTATGTGGTCTCAAGGTGCATGGCATCATCACCACCCTCGGGCTCCTCCAACTGGATCTCATCATTCTTTGTTCGGGGAACAACGGGGTTGGTGAACATCTGAAGCACCTCCTCAGCAGTATGGGAAGCAAGGTCTGGCTCGTCAGACTGGCCAACTGGTACCTCTGCTGATGGTGTTGCTGGGTCTGCTGGTACTGATGGATCTGTCTCCATCAGTAGGTCAAATGGTAAATCACCAGCTACTGCAATCTTTGTCACCTCCTTTCTCAATATCTCCACTGATTTCTTTGAGGCCTGGTATTTCCTCATCTTCTTAACATGTTTTCCCAACTCCTCAATAGCTCCCCCATATTCCACCAGTGTATCCATAATGGTCTTCTGGTTGTCCAGGATCTTCTCCAATGTTTCCTCTACTGACGGAGGAATATGTGGTGCTGCTGGTATAGAAGACTGCGGTGCAACAACACTGGATATGTCAGACAACTTTAAAGTAGTTGTCTGTATCCAGTTGTTAAGAATCGCCAATGTCTGGGAGACACGCAGCGCAGTGAGTGGATATGTGGATGAGGCAGGCACTGGTACTAATGCTTATGGTCTAAAAGATGAAGGTGGTGGCATATCAGCTGTCTCGGTGGAAGGACCGGCTACTGTATAAGTCATAGTAGATGTAGAAGGCTCAACAGCTGACTCTGTAACCACCATCTTTGGCTCATCAGACTGACCAATGATGGTAGTTGCCTTACCCTTGAACTTTGGGTTTTCCAAACCTTGTAAGGAGTACCATGAGAAGGGCTTCTTAGCCTGCACTTTTGTATCAAAACTCCTCGGCTCCACCTTTGCATTTGTAAAATATTCTATGAGGGTGTTGGGATATGGGTAGGAGCTTTCACCTTTTTGGACAATCACTGACATGTTGGCCTACATGATGGCACACATATTGATTGGGTACTCAGCCATAATAGATGCCACCAAAACTGCTCGGGGGATTGGAAGATTATTCTCATTCCGGCTTGGGTCAATACGGTTGCACACAAACGTTGGCCACCCTTTTGCTTCAGAATAAAGTGTGGACCGTGCAATAGGAACCCCTGCTGTGATCCACGGTGGTGGTGGTGGTCCTGGAGGAGCCAAAATATCTGCTAACCAAGGGCAAGCTGCATCACCTCTAGCAAGCCTCTCCAAGTACTGGATTTCCTCTACCTTCTCGAATCCCAAGTAAGTTTTCAGAGTGCTTGGGTCGACTCTGACTTTCAAATTTCTCACTTTGGTCACTTTGAAACACTTCTTGATGTGTGCCACATTGGCATAAATCTCCCGTACCAAGTGATCTTTGGCATCCATAACACTCTGGCTGAACCACATCCACCCTTTGCGCTCCCTGAACTGCTTAAGGACATTTGGATTGTATTTATCCAAATCCTTCGGCAAGAATTGTCGCTCAAGTGTGAGCGATCTCTGGGGCCACCACTCTCTAAACTTTGTGAAGGCAGTCAAACTCACGAACCTATCTTCCCATACTTCCTTCTTCTTCGACCTCTCTAGGCCGCCCACTATAGTGTCACCTCCCTACCATCATCAGGAACATCATCATCATCTACTGCAACTGGTGCAGAGGGAGTGTGTATAGAGGAGGGTTAGTTGAGTAGTTGGTATCTCCCAGTGAATTGTGCTGGTAGGGACTGGGCCTCGGGCTGTACCTCCACTGAGTGACCCTCGGAGGCTTCCCTAGACGGGATAATTGAGCTTGATTTTGAGGGATCTATGGCCCTACCTCTCCCAGTGGTCTTCTTTTTGGCTATTGATTTTGATTGCACTCCCAGAGGTTGAGTGCCCTTTCCTCGGCCTCAGGAGGGTTCACCCCACCCTTTAGATATATCACCTCTTCCTCGTGATCGAACCATTGTCTGTAATACAAAGTACATAAGTCAGTTAAAGTTCAGAAGCATGTTAACAATTGTAGAGTCACTCTGAACCCAAATTTTGGCATTATTGTCGGGGATTTGATCCCGACTCTTCGTTGGGTTACTATAATTGCAATAGACCATGTCATACCTTGTTTTGAGGTGTGCATTGCGTGATAGGTCAATTAACAAGTGCAAAACCCAAGGCAAGTCAATGCAATGGAAGGGGAAATATGATGGTGAATAAGCGGAGAACAAAGGGTCCACAAGTGCAACAAGAAGTGGACAATTTTATGCAAGAAGATAGTGGGTTTGATCAAGATGACTCTTATAATGACCAAGAACAAAAGTTCCAATATGTGAACAACTTTTAAGGGCAAATAAACAACTTCCAAGGCCCAAGCCAACAATAATGGCTACCTCAAAACAATCAAGGAAATTGAAATTCTCACAACCAAGATAATTGGAGTGGTGGAAACAATCAAGGCAATTGGAATAAAAATAATAATCAAGGAAATTGGAGTGGTGGAAATAATCAAGGGAGTTGGCATAATAACAATAACCAAGGCAATTTAGGAGGTAACAATCAAGGCAATTGGGGGTCGAGTTATCAAAGACCCCCGATGTATCAACAACCCAGCAACCTGTCTCCTTATTCTTCCTATGGTCCTACTTCTTCCAACAATGAAATGGGACGTATTGAGAACATGTTCAAGAAAATTATGGAGAATAATGCCGATTCTGATGCCCAACTTGCCTCACACAACATATCGATCTGCAACTTAGAAGTGCAAATGGGGAAAATCTCTCAAGCTCTAAATTCTCGTCCTAAGGGGTCACTACCAAGTGACACGGTGGTGAACCCAAATGGTGGGAACAACACGGTACATGACATGTCCGTTACTACAAAAAGTGATAAAGGTGGGAATGCACCCACCTCAAGTCAAAGTCAACTTGTGGATGATGAGCAAGTGGTACAAGAAGAAGAGACTCATAGCAATGTGATGCAATCAAATAATGAAGTTCGTATTGATATTGATGACAATATGGAAGAGACTCTAGAGAAAGTGAACCTATCTAGGGATCACGTTATTGACATACCAGAACCGGTAGTGCAAAAGGCTAAGGCACCATTGCCAAAGCCTCCTCCTCCATATCCTCAAAAGCTTTCCAAGCAAAATGGAGAGAATTAATTCAAAAAGCTCATTGACATGATGAAGAGTCTCTCGATCAATGTGCCATTAGTTGAAGCTTTGGAACAAATGCCCGGTTATGCAAAGTTTATGAAGGATTTGGTGACAAAGAAACGGTCGATGAATTTTGAAACTATCAAAGTCACTCATCAAGTGAGTGCAATTGTGCATTCAATGGCTCCTAAATTGGAAGGTCATGTGCTTTCACATTCCCTTGTACCATTGGAAGTACCGAGTTTGTTAAATCTCTTTGTGATTTTGTGGAAAGTATCAATTTGATGCCCTATTCGGTTTTCAAGACTTTGGGAATTGGGCAACCAAAACCCACATCTATGAAATTACAAATGGCCGGTCGCACCATAAAGAGGCCATTGGGAGTGATTGAAGATGTATTGGTTCGTGTTGATAAATTCATTCTTCCGGCAGATTTTGTCATTCTTGATTGTGAAGTGGACTATGAGGTACCGATTATTCTTGGAAGACCTTTCCTTGCTATGGGGAAGGCTCTTGTTGATGTGGAAGTTGGAGAACTCACTTTCTGGGTGGGTGATGAAAAGGTGGTGTTCCACATGTGCAAATCTATGCGGTAACCAAATAGAAATGAAGTGTGTTCTTTTGTGGACTTGGTGACCGATGTGATTGTTGATGACACAAGTACCACGATCAATGTGGGTGATATGTTGGAGACCGTCTTGCTCAAATTCGATAATTCCGGGATGGATTGCTTCATAGAATGCGTGAATTCTTTGCAAAGAATGGGGTCGTACAACTATGCAACTCGAAAACTATCCTGGGATCTTGAAAATAGGAAAACTCCTCCTACAAAGCCTTCAATTAAAGAGCCGCCGACCTTGGAGTTGAATCCATTTCCTCCACATCTTCGGTATGAATTTCTTGGCCCTTGTTCTACTCTACCGGTTATGTTTTCCTCTTGTTTGACTAATGTGCAAGTTGACTCTACATTGGCAGTGCTACATAAGAGGAAGAAGGCTATTAGATGGACATTGGAGGATATTCGGGGAATAAGCCCCGCATTTTACATGCACAAGATCAATTTGGAGGAAGACTCCAAACCATCTATTGAACATCAAATGAGACTCATTGATGCTATGCAAGAAGTAATCAAAAAGGAGATTATCAAGTGGTTGGATGTCGGGGTTGTCTACCCCATTTTCGATAGTTTGTGGACTTCTACGGTGCAATGTATCCCAAATAAGGGCGGCATGACGGTGGTCACTAATGATAAGAATGAGTTGATTCCCACAATAATGGTGACCAGGTGGAGAGTGTGTATGGGCTATCGTAAGCTCAACAAAGTCACAAGGAAGGATCATTTTCCACTTTCCTTCCTTGACCAAATGCTTGATAGGTTGGCCGGTCGTACTTTCTATTAGTTTCTAGATGGATATTCGGGCTACAACCAAATCTTTATTGCTCCAGAGGATCAATAGAAGACAACTTTTACATGTCCCTATGGTACGTTTGCTTTCAAGAGGATGCCATTTGGGTTATGTAAAGCACCGGCGACTTTTCAAAGGTGTATGATGGCGATCATCACGGACATGGTATAGGAATACCTTGAAGTATTCATGGATGACTTCTCGGTGGTTGGGGATTCCTTTGATTATTGCTTAGAAAATTTGGATAAAGTATTGTCAAGATGTGAAAAAATGAATTTGGTGCTAAGTTGGGAGAAGTGTCATTTCATGGTCGAGGAAGGCATTTTCCTTGGCCACAAGATCTATAAGGATGGCATTGAAGTCAACAAGGCAAAGATTGAGGTGATTTCTAAACTTCCACCCCCAACTTCGGTGAAAGGTGTGCGGAGTTTCTTAGGCCACGCGGGGTTTTACCAGCGTTTCATCATGGATTTCTCAAAAGTGCTAAACCCGTTGTGTAAGCTTTTAGAGAAATATGCCAAGTTTCATTTCAATGATGAATGCATGAGAGCCTTTGAATTGTTAAAGTTCAAGTTGACAACCACTCCCATTATTACCTATCCTAATTAAAGTATTCCTTTTGAGCTCATGTGTGATGCTAGTGACGTAGTGGTTGGAGCTGTTTTGGGGCAACGCATCAACAAGATTTTTCATTTGTTTTACTATGCTAGTAAGACCATGAATGGTGACCAAGTCAACTACACCGTTACGGAGAAAGAGCTCTTTGCCATTGTGTTCGCAATTGAGAAGTTCTGCCCATACTTAATGGGTGCGAAAGTTATTGTCCACACGGATCATGCAGTACTTCGTTGTCTTATGAGCAAGAAAGATTCCAAAGCTCGGTTTATGAGATGGGTGCTATTGTTGAAAGAGTTTGATATTGACATACAAGATCGAAAAGGGATTGAAAATTAAGTGAAGGACCACTTGTCTCGTTTGGAGAAGGAGGGGAAGCCGCATGATGGCCTTGAAATCAATGACTCCTTCCTCGATGAACAACTCTTGGTTATTTCAATGAAGGAGGTGCCATGGTTCGCGGATCTAGCAAATTTCCTTGCGTGTGGGATGAGCCACACCTTTTCCTTGCGTGTGGGATGAACCAAACCTTTGGGATGAGCCAAACCAAAGGAAGAAGCTCAAATGGGATTGTCAAGATTATTATTAGGATGAGCCATACCTTTTCCGGATTTGTACGGGTGGGGTAATTAGAAGATACGTATCGGAAGAAGAGCAAAGTGATATTCTTGGAGCTTGTCATTCTTCGCCATATGGTGATCACCATGGTGGAGAAAGAACGACGTCCAAAGTGATAAGTTGCGGTTTTTATTGGCCCACTCTTTTCAAGGATGCAAGTAATTTAGCGAAAAGATGTGATGAATGCCAAAGTGCTGGTGGAATCTCGAAGAAGAATGAAATGCCTCTTACTACTATTTTAGAAATTGATATCTTTGATGTGTAGGGTATTGACTTCATGGGTCCTTTTGTGAGTTTTTGTGGAAACACCTACATCTTGATCGTGGTTGATTATGTATCTAAATGGGTTGGGGTTATTGCTCTACCCAACAATGAAATGAGATGTGTGGTGGAATTCTTGAAGAAGAATATTTTCGCAAGGTTTGGTACTCCGCGGCTATCATAAATGATGAGGGGTCGCATTTTTGCTACAAGGCTTTTGACACTTTACTTATCAAGTATGGTGTTACTCATAAAGTTACGACTCCCTATCATCCACAAGCTAGCGGTCAAGTGGAAGTCTCCAACCGGGAGATAAAGAGTATCTTGTCCAAAACAGTGAATGCTAACCGGACGGATTGGTCCAAGAAGCTCGATGATGCATTATGGGCTTATCGAACGGCTTACAAAACACCTATCAGAATGTCTCCATACCGGTTGGTGTTCGGAAAAGCTTGTCATCTTCCGGTGGAACTTGAGCACAAAGCCATGTGGGCTCTAAAGAAGTTGAATCTTGATTGGGATGGAGCCGCTAATTTAAAGGTTGCACATTTGAATGAATTGGACGAGTTCTGATACCATGCCTATCTAAGTTCGTCCTTGTACAAAGAAAGGATGAAATATTTGTATTACAAATACATTTGGAACAAAGAGTTCAAAGTTGGTGATCTTGTTCTGTTGTTCAACTCGAGGTTGAGGATATTTCCCGGAAAGCTAAAGTCTAAATGGAGTGGCCCCTTTGAAATTGTGGGTGTGATGCCTTTTGGTGCATTGGACTTGAAGAACAAAAATAATGAGGTATTCCGAGTCAATGGTCACCGGGTAAAGCGGTATTTGGGAAAGGTTGGTGATGGCCACATCGTGGCGGTGATTCATTTCAATTGATGGCAATCTGCATCATGCCGCGACCTAAAATCAGGTGCTTCTTGAGAGGCAACCCATGTTTCTTTTTCTTTTCTTCTTTTGTAGTTAGGTATTATTATTGTGCTAACTGGATTTGAAGTGTGTTGCAGGGATGAGTATACTTTAGAGGAATTGTGCCTAGAATTTTGGTTAAGTGTGGGAAGAATTGCGGACCGCAATTGTATTGTGCAGACCGCACAATAAAGGTTGCTGCAGTAAAAGGTACTCTGCGGCAGAACAATTGCATTGCGGACCGCACGAGTTAAAGGTGGAAAATGAAAACTCTCTGAAGTTGGTCCGTCAGGAAAATGGCCAATCTATGTTTGCAAGAAAAACATATGCGGTCTGCAATAGAATCTGCGTCCGCACAACAAATTATGCGGACCGCAAAACATCAGGGCAACTGGGCCCTCAGGTAACAGAGTGCGGATCGCAATTAGAATTTTGCGGACGCACTCACGTCTCTTTCCCTTGGCAGAAATCGTAGAGTATAAATAGACGAGCTAAGGCATTGTTCTCCTTTTTCACTCTCTGAGCACAAATTGCACCAAATTGAAATTTCTTGTTAAATTGTATGCCTACACGCCTAGCCACTGTTGATCACTCATCTCTTACACTCATTAACATCTGGTATGATTCATCATCTTGATTAATTTCTTTTAAGTTTTAGATTTTTAGTGCAAAATTTAGACTATTTGTCTGTTGAATCTATTTGAACAACCATGTGGGGTAAATGTGTAGTGGGTAGACCGAAAAATACTCTAAGGGGAATGGGTAAATAGATTTTCATTCTTGGATGTTTTTTCCATATCAAGATTGTGCAAAATATTTTCAAGCCCTAAGTAAAATTAATTGTCTGTTCGTAATTGTTAGAATCTACGTCCACACAAGATATTGTGCGGTCCGCAAAAGTTAAAGACTAGGGCACCTTAGTAAGGCATGGTTCTGCGTCCGCAATGAAAAATGTATGGACCGAAAAAATTCGATTGCGGCCGCATAACAACTTATATCCTATGATCAAAGATTTATCAAAATTGGAGACTCTCAAGTGCAGCCACAAGACAATTTTTGCGGACCGCAGAAAACGAATTGCGGCCGCAAAAACAACCAATTATCATCATAGAGTTGGTATATTGGTGACGTTTGAATTGCGGTTGCAATGAGAATGTGCAGACCGCAATTCATTTCTGCGGCCGTACTGGAAAATTATGCGGTCCGCAATGCTCCTTCTGCGGCCGCAATGAAAATTCTGTGGACTGCAACTCCCTACCCTACAAGCATGTTTATACTATGTTTTTCACTGTATCTTCTGGTATAGCCTTGCATTTATTATGTGTCTGAACTTGGATTGCAACTAACAAACACCTTTTCTTGGTACATAAAATGGTTCGATCTAGAGGCCGAGGTGACACTTCAAAAGGAAGGGGCGACCCTTCTCGGGGACGAGGGAAGAGACCCTTACCTAGTGCCAAACAACTTCAAATTAGAAAGAAGACAACAGCTGGCAGAGGGAGAGGTGTAGACCTCCCGGAGACCAGTTCTTTATGTCCCGTCTAGGGATGTATCAGAGGGCAACTCAGCCTCGGTACATGAGCAGTCGGTCGTCCAATAAAGGCCGCCAGGGAGATATCAGCTCAGGGATAAGCCGTTATCATCACATAGCACTCTTCGAGGGTTCAGAGAGTGCCAGTCAGGCTTCTGAGCCTTCCACTACACTTGTCCCCCAAGCACCAGAGACATCAGTTCAAGACATCCCCGATGATGGCAGAGGGGGAGATACTACTATTACCGGCCTCAAGAGGTAGAAGAAGAAAGAGGTGTGGGAGGACCAGTTTGTCAGTTTGGCTGCCTCCACCAGTTTCCATCAATGGTGGCCAGTGAGGTCGCTCACTCTTGAGCGGCAGTTTTAGTTAAAAGATCTCGAGCAGTATAACCCTGCAGTATTGAGACAGTTTTGAGAGCGCAAAGGGTGGGTGTGATTTACCCAGAGTGTGGTGGATGCGAAGGAATGCCTTGTCCGGGAATTCTATGCCAATGTGGCGCATATCAAGAAAGGGATAAATGTGATTAAAATGAGGAACCTGAAGGTGTGATTTGATCAGCACACATTGAACACTTACTTGGGTTTTGATGATGTCGAGCTCACAGAGTACTTAGAGAAATGTGCACTTGGGAAAGCAGCTCGTCCTTGGCTAGCTGAAATTCTAGCAGCTTCTGGGCCACCACCACCATGGATCACAACAGGGGTTTCTATTCATAGAAGTACGTTGAGCTTTGGGGCACAGAGGTGGCAGACCTTTGTATGCAGCCGACTAGACCCAAGCCAGAATGAGATATATCTTTCTATCCTGCGGGCAGTTCTAGTGGCTTCCATCATGGTCGGGTACCCCATGAATGTGGGAGTTGTGATGTCGGCCAATATCTATGTGGTCGCTCGGTAAGCTGACACATCCTACCCGTATCCCAACACTGTTACAGAGTATCCTACGAATGCGAGGGTAGAACCGAGGGACTTTGATACGAAGGTGCGTGCGAAGAAGCCCTTCTCATGTTACTCATTGATGGATGCACCACCACAGGTTAGTCTGATGAGCCATCAGTGGTAGCTGCAGAGGCAATTGACATTCTATCCACTTCAGCCGAGCCTTCATCTAGTTCCCCAGCTATGCCTCCGCCATCACCCTCAGTGCCTATAAAAGTCCCTGTCATAGGTTCCACCGCGGCTTTGAAGCCGGTGTTGATTCCTACTATTCCACCCCCTACGCTGCAAGTCTCCCAGACATTAGTGAGCCTTAACAACTGGATGTAAACTGCTACTGCAAAGCTGTCTGATTTATCCAGTATTGCTACAGCATAGTCCTCTATGCCGACACCTCAGATGCCCCCATCAGTAGAAGACACTCTGAAGAATCTCCTAGACAACCAGAACACGATCATGGCTACATTGGTACAGCATGGGTCAGTGATCGAAGAGTTGGGAAAAGAAGTTAAGAAAATGAAACAATTACCATGCTTCCAAGAAGTCAGTGGACAAGCTCCGGAGACAGGTTACCAAGCTTGAGGTGGCCGGAGATATTTCATTTGATATGCTGATTGACCCACATTGTCCAGGCCCAGATCCTACAACACCTACAGCACCTACAATACCAACTGGCTAGTATGAGGAGCCAGACTCTGTTGCTGACACCGCTGAGGCAGTATGTCATATGTTCACCCACCCAGTCACTCCCAAAGTTGAGGATAATGAGATCCAATTGGAGGAGACTAAGGGTGGTGATCTTGCTGTGGACTCATAGATGGCCATGGATCTATAGGGAATTTTTCTTCACTCTTACCTTTCCTTTACTCATATTTTATTAAGCATTGGGGACAATGCTTATTTTAATTCAGGGGGTGGATGGCGTGAACCGAGTGACTCGTCCCAACGATGGATGGTGTGACAACCTTCTTAAGGGACCGAGTCCATTTTTGGTGTGTAGATAATAACAGTATTAGTAATGAATAAAAAAACCTAATTAAGTCGTCCTCGAAGAGTCAAACATGTTTCACTTGGTACCAACACACTTAACTATGTGTTTATGGTTAGAAATAAGGTTTTTGAAAGAAATAGCTCTAGTTAGTGACTTTGTGACTTTTGTGTTGACTGAGGCAATCATCGAGTGCTTTAATCGAACCATAGTGATTTTCAATCTTGAATGTGGTCGTTGTGGCACCTCAACTCTATCCTCTTTAACCATCCAGTTGCGTGAGGGGTGAGATGTTTTGTTGCTAGTCCAAGTACCCGTGTGAATAGTTTAGAACTTGCCCCGAATGTGTTTCAAGGCAAATTATTAAGTTTTTCTTGGCTTGAGAAGTGATTGTAGGCTTTCCTTGACCCGCTTGAATTTTTCACTGCCTATCAATGTTGTTATCCCTAGTCAACCCATTCGATCCTCAAGCCTTTTTCATTTGATAACCATGTTATAAGCCTTTACCCATTTTGTCGTGACCCTCTTTTGGCACCCGAGCTTTCCTAAACGCTCTTGTGAAATAATTGGCTAAAACGTAAGCTTGGGGGAGAGACGAGGAACTTGAAAGAGGTATCAAGGCACAAAAGAGAAAATAATTGATGAGAAGGAAGGGCAAGAAAACAAAAATAAAATGCAAAAGAAAGTGAATAAGTGGAAGAGTTAAAGGGATTCAAAGAAAGGTAATGATCCAAAATATGGAGAAATCAAAAAGGGAGAAAATGAATGTCATGATCAAGAAAGAGTGATGTTAAGTCTCTCCCCCAAAGAAAAGAAAGTGCCTCAAAGAATTGGCAAAACATGAGCCGAGAACAAAAACAATGGAGTTGAGTGCTTAAGGAAAGGTGAACCCACTCAACTGTAGTGTATCCAACCTGAGTCCAAAAGCCTTCATTACATTCAGAAAAAGCCCTACTTGATTTCAAGCCGAGTGAGCTTAGATTAGTGGCGATCTACATGAAGGGCAAACCTATGGTACTTGAAGTCATACTTGCGACATTCTCTTGAGAGAGATGAGTGAACCTTTCACAAATCTTTGGATTAAGTGCTAAAATTTTTAAGTGAGCTAGTCAAGCGGAGAGTAGAGGAGGCGTTTGGGATCCATAATAGCCTACATGGGAGAGCAAGCTTCCTTGATGAATAAAGTCAACTCTTGATGCTCAAGTGTCACATTAGAACTATATGTGCATAAACTTTTAACTTGTCGCCTTGTTGATAATACATAAGCAGTGTGGGTAATTGTTGGTCCCAATTGATATGTGAATGGCTCACCTTTGACTGGCTGAAATGACCCTTAACTTGTGGAGGTGGGAAATATTTTGTTTGCTTGATGACAAGCAAAAACTTAAGTTCGGGGGAGTTAATAAGTGAGGATTTTGACTACTTATTAGGGTCTTTTAGCTTTTGTTTTAGTCTAAAAGTATTGAATTGTGTTCCCAAATCTAATGAAATGTGCAAAATTTCATGAATGTTAGAAGTTGGAATCTCGAGATGAAATCCAACTCAAAGAGGAGTAGTCCAAGCACAAGGCAACAACAGGGCATAGAAGCATACAAAGTACGGTCCGCAGAAGGAATTATGCGACCGCAGAAGAAATTGCAGTCCGCAGAATTCCATCTACGGCCACAGAAGATATTGCGGTCCACAGAATTCCATCTGCGGCCGCAAACAATGAAGGAAATCCCAACAGACTATCTAGCAAACTACGGACCGCACAGGAATTGTGCGGCCACAAAAGAAGAGCTTGAGATCAACTTCAGAGGATGTGCAAATATCCAAGTTCCAAGTCCTTCAGAATTGCGAACCACACAAGAATTGTGCGGCCGCAGAAATGAAGATGCGGATCGCAGAAGACCAGGTTGCGGCCGCAATGTTAAATCTGCGGACCGCAGAAATATTGCCTCGCCGCCGTAGTTCAGAATTGTGCGGCCGCAGAATCACATCTCCTGCAAGATGAAGAATTTTGTGGACTGCACATGGAATTGTGCGGCCGCAGAACCTCCCGAAGGGCATTTTTGTCCGAAATTTCCAGCCTTGTATAAATAAACAAGTTACACAAAATTAGGTTAATGTTTTACATCAGCAAGTCCTATAGCCGTTTTTCTTTGCCTATTTTTGGAAGTTTTCTATAGTTTGGAGTATTTTACTATAGATTTTATCATTTTAACTTTACAATATGAGTTTAATTAGTATTTCTTCTTCTATTTGTTCAATTTCAAGCATGAGTAGCTAGATTTTTACTAGGGTGGGACCCAACCCTAGTGTGTAAACCTTATGGTTATCTAATTTAGTGCTTGTTTAAGATTGGGTGTTTATTATTTAGCCTTGTTCATGCTTTAATTTGTGGAATTAATGGTTGTAAACATTAGTTCATGCCTATTTGACTTAGTCTCTACTTGAGAAAGAGAGACTTAGTCTAGAAAACTTGGCTAACAAGAAATTAGGTCAATCGAGAGATTGATTGACCCAATTAAAGGGTTCAACCGAGAGATAGTAATAACCCGACTTGACTTTTCATCAACCGTTTTGTGTGATACCCATTTGGACTCTAGAAAGCCAAATTGGGCAAAACTACTCCTTGATCGAGAGGTATTGAGTGGGTAATTTAGAGTTGATAGCTATAATACACCCCGATCAATAAAATAAACATTAAGGTTTATATCCCATTAGGCGAACACCTAGAAGATTTTCATATCCTTAGGCTTTTTATAAACTTGAAAAACAACAAAAACAATTATCCTAGTCTTACTTCTTTACTTTGTAATCTCTTTAGCTTTAAAATAGAAATAGCATCTAGAGGTTGGCTGGCCGTATCTCCGCCCTTTCGAGGTTCATATCACTACCCTCTAATAGGTGCCATAAGTTCTTCGGCATACTCAAAAAGGAGAATGGCCTTCAATGGACCCCCGGAGTGCATCCAAGCCCTAAAAGAGTTAAAGATGTACTTGTCCTCCCCACCGTTGCTCTCAAAACCAGAATCGGCACAACCCCTCCTCGTTTATCTTGTCGTGTCTAAAGTAGTTGGGAGCGCAGTCCTACTCCAAGAAAATAAAGGTACGGAATCTCCCATCTATTACATTAGCAAAACATTAGTCGATACCGAGACAAGATACCCCCATCTTGAAAAACTAGCTCTGGCCTTGATCGTAACTTCACGAAAGCTTAGATCATATTTCCAATGCCACCCCATCTCGGTCGTCATGAATTACCCTTTAAGAAGCATTTTACACAAACCTGAGCTATCGGGCAAGTTGGCCAAATGGGACATTGAACTAAGCGAGCATGATATTACATATCGGTCGTGAACGGCGATAGAGTCATAGGTCCTCGCAGACTTCACCGCCAACTTCAGTGCAAAAATAATGCCCGAAGTCGAAAAAGAAGTCATCCACACTTCTCCCCGAACACAAGACCTCTGGGTCCTATACACCGATGGAGTGTCTAACGCGTCAAGATCCGGGCTGGGGCACGTGCTCGAAGTCCCAACAGGTGAAGTGATTCGCCAGTCCATAAGATGCTCGTACATGACTAATAACAAGGCCGAGTAAAAGGCCGTAATTGAGGACTGAGACTAGCACCCAAATACGGGGCAAAGTGACTAAGATTGCATTGCGATTCTCAACTCGTGGTATACCAAGTCACAAGTACTTTCCAAATCAAGGAGCAAAGGTTACAAAAGTACCAGACCGAAATCTGCAAGCTACTACCCGAGTTCGATGAATGTCAACTCGACCAGATCCCCCGAGCACAGAACACCGGGGCGGATGGCCTCGCCAATTTAGCCGCAGCTACCGAAAACATTACAACCGGAGAAAGAAATATGGTCTACCTCCTCAACTCGTCGATAAATCAAATCGAGGTAAGAACCATAAACCTGACTTGGGACTGGCGCAACCATCTTATTACATATTTTCAGGATGGCATACTCCCCAACGATAAAAAAGAGGCCAAAAAGTTGTGAATGCAAGCAGCCAGATACAACATCATCCACAACGACATGTACAAAAGGACATACGGCAACCCTATAGAAAAATGCTTAGGCACAAATCAGACGCGATGCTTCCTTGAAGAAGTACACGAAGGCCACTATGGAGCTCACTCCAGCAATCGTGTTCTAGTCAGATGCCTCATACGAGTAGGGTATTACTGGCCCACCATAAAAAAGGAGGTCGCGAACTTCGTGAAATAATGTGAGCTATGCCAGAAATACGCCACAATGATCCACCAAGAAGGCAAACACCTACACTCAGGAACTTCTTCTTGGCCGTTCATCAAATGGGGAATGGACATCGTGGGCCCCCTCCAGGCAGGACGAGGTAACGTACAATTTCTCTAGGTTTTAAATGACTATTTCTCTAAACGGGTGGAAGCAAGAGCATTCGCCTAAATACGCGAACAAGAAGTGATCACCTTCATATGGAAAAACATCATATGCCATTTCAGGCTCCCCAAAGAAATCAGCAACGACAACGGACCCCAATTTGCAGGAAAGAAGGTCACCGACTTTTTTGAAAAATGGCACATCAAAAGGATACTCTTAACGCCTTATCCCCCCGTGGGAAACGGGCAAGCGGAATCCTCCAACAAGTCAATAGTGAACATCATGAAGAAGAAACTCGAAGATGCCAAGGGACTGTAGCCGAAAATATTACCAGAAGTACTCTGGGCCCACCGAACAATGCCAAAGACGAGCATACGAGAAACGCCATACTCGTTAGTCTATGGGACTGATGCAGTATACCAATAGAGGTCGGGGAGCCCAGCCTAAGATACTCCCGCAAAAGCGAACCTCAGAATGATGACAGTAGAATGTAGGAACTCGACGAAGTCGAGGAACTAAGATATATGGCCTACGTGAGAATGGTCGCCCAAAAGTAACAAGCAGAATGCTATTATAACAAAAAGGCAAAGATCAGACCACTCAAAGTCGGGGACTATGTACTTAAAGCCAAAACACAAGCAAGCAAAGACCCACGGGAAGGAAAACTAGGAACAAGTTGGGACGGCCCGTACAAAATCACTGCAGCAGCAAATAAAGGGTCATTCATACTAGAAACAATGGAAGGAAAACAACTGGAATATTACACACCTCAAGTACTTCAACTTTTAAAGGATGAGGTCCCCAAAGTCGCACTCTTTTTCCCACACTCGAGTTTTGTCCCAATTGAGTTTTCTCGAGGAGGTTTTTAACGAGGCGATGACGGGGATACTTCAGGATTGAAGTGCGCACAGACAAAAGCATCAGACGGCTAGTTCATTTCTCGACCTCTCAACACTTTTTCAGTTCGACCAATGAAGGGACTAGATAGACTAAGACTGGGACTGAAATGCCAGTCGGCCCCCGAAAAATATGTAAATCTCTCCATGTATATGAACAAAGCATAAACATACGAGTTTATTTCTATTTTCCCTAAGCACAAGTTACATTCAACCTAGTTCAAATTAATGCCTATATCGGCCCTCGGCCACAGCTAAGCGCAGGTTACATTCGACCTCGTTCGAATTAACACCTAATCGGCCTTGGCTATAACTAAATACAAGTTACATTCGAACTCGTTCGAATTAACGCCTATATCAGCCCTCGACCACAACTAAGTGCAGGTTACATTCGACCTCGTTCGAATTAATACCTATTTTGCCCTTGGAAATAACTAAATACAAGTTATATTCGACCTCATTCGAATCAACACCTAATCGGCCCTCGAGCGTAAATACACAGGCGGTGTGTTCGTCCTCATTCGAACCAACACCCACTGGCCCTCGGCCATAATTAAACCTAGGATTTGTTTCAACCTCGTTCAACCTACTCGAACAAAGTTATTATGACTAAGGCAACCAAGCAACAAAATTAAAAAAGCATACAAACCCGAACAAAAGAAACCGAATCAGGTACGAAACAGAACTAACATTTCATACTCAGAATATGTTTTACAAAGGCTCGAATACATGCCTACAAAAAATACACACAAGTCGGTGGCTAAACAAAAAAGAATGAAAGGAAAAACAACTAATCGCTTCCTGGCCCAGCAGCAGCACCAGCTTGATCGTCCAGGCCATCTCCATCAGCCTCTTCGCCATCGCCATTGCCATCACCAGCGGGATACTCATCCTAGTACCAGGCATCCTGTTCAATCCGATCCACGCCTGCACCCTCCTCATCAGCACCGGACTCCGGTGTAGCGGGATCATAGCCATAAGCAAACCGAGCTTTACGTGCCTTAGCACGAGCATCCTCGAAGTCGACTTCTGAAATAGCTCCCGCCCCCATCAGATCCCTACATAAATCCAGTTGGGCCCCAGCGTGAATCCATTCCTCGTACAAATCCCGTGGAACATCAGGAAAAGCAAAAGTACGGGAAGAAGACGGATGAGCCAAAAACTATGCATTCTTGGCCTCGAGAGCAGCAACTCACAAAGGCCTAAAGCCACTTTTTCCAGCTCTCATATCCGCTTATCAAGCCGCTCCTCTCTAAGCCTAGCCATCTCCAGAGCACTCTCCCGCTCAGATCGGAGAATGCGAATCACAATCTCCAAAGCCTCCGCTTTCCTCGTAGCCGACAACTGGTCCAACTCCACCTTCTCCAAACCCGCTGCCTACTCAGTGACCTTGCCACTCAAAGCGTCCTCTTTGAGTTGACACTCCTCGAGCTCGGCTTGCAATGAGACCACTTGGGTATGAGGGTCGCCACATTGGGCCTCGACCCCCTGCTCAAGCTCTTTCTCTCTATCCCTTTGTGCCCCCTCAAGAATGCTGGATTGTTTGATGTCTCTTACCAACTCGTCATCCTTATCCTTCAGTTCATCCCGGAAAGCCAGGAAGTTTCCGCTCTCACCGAACCATCTGCAGATCTCACGATGATTGTTACGGTACTCATGATATTTCCACTCCATCTTCTAAAAAATAGCCTTACGCCTCTTCTCTCACCGGGCGCTATCAATCTCCAAAATCACAGTTTGAAAGAAAAATAGAAAACGAAAAGTAAGAACGAAACTTTGAACTCACCATACAAAAACAAAGATGGATCGAAAAACTTACCCTAAGAGCGAGGCTGGATATGCTCCTAGATAAAGTGGCTTCCTTCATCCTTTTGAGGGTTTTACCCTCCACATCATAACAAAGTGGACCAAGAGAAGGGGCCACGTCCTCCATGTCGACCAGCAAATCCCGATCCATGGGGATCGCAATAGTCTGTGTGGTCCCCTCCAACCTCACCTCGAGTCGGGTAATCCCTTCCCCCATAATCCTCACCTCCTCGGCATCCATGTCAGAGCCCATATCATAACCATCCCCCGGCTATGCATTTTCCTTTTAAGTCGGCCTTCGAAGAAAGATTCTCGGCCGGTCATGAGGCCGATGGCTCATCCTGTCGTAAGTCATCAGGGACTCTCGCAGATGGCCCTTCAAATCCCATCACTGTATCAGGGAGAGGTGTACCCTCTTCGGCTTCAGACAGTGGTGGAATCACAGGTGGAAATTCGGCATTACCTCCAAACTCTATGGTCATCATTTCTCAGATGATGAAACCCTCCATCACTGATCTCCTTTTGCAGGGAAGCAAGTTACCTCCATTCGCCTACGATTCCTCTTCATCATCCTCGTCTACTAGATGATGCAAAGGGGAAGCCGAGAATTCTGCTACATATGTAGTAGACGATTATCCATACCTAGCCGTGGCATAAGAAAGAATAGAAGCGGACAATCGGGCAGGCCTGGTCACGGTCATAATGGGAACAGACCCCGAAGAAGAAGCAACGTTTTTCTTACGAAATGAAGGAGGAGGGGCCCTTAGTCTATTCAAAGGTCCTTGGGCTGAAAAGGAAAGATTAAGAGACTGTCACTTCCTAAGAAAAACTATAACGAGCAAGCGACCATGAGGCCAGAACAGTATAGATATAAAAAATAATAAATAATAATAAAAATACATAGATGAACTCACCGATCGTGGAAGATGCGGGCCCGAACCTCTTGAGAAAGGCCGACCATTCACGACTCCCCACTATGTGAGGCAGAACCTGGCGGACCCAGTCATGAATGTCCCCGACCAAAGGAGGGGGCATAGTCTCGGCTGTACGAAGAAGGGACAGAATGTCAGCTACGACTGAAACATGCAAAACAAACGCTCAACAAAAAAAGATACTTACAGACGTAATTCCAAGTCTCAGGAATCCGCTTGCGTTGGCCACCACGTCCTCGGTTTTGATGAAAAAGTAGTTGAGCCTGAACTGATAATTTGCCTTATTGTCCATCTTCACCACCAGGAACTTACTTCCTCGATGGCTGAGGTGCAGCATCGTCCCCCTATAGAAATTGGGAGCGAAAAGATGCATCAGGTGGCGGAGTGTGACCTCGACCCCGGCCAATTCCGCAAATTTGTTAAGCATGCTGATAAGCTTGTAGATGTATGGAGAGAGTTGGGCCGGGCAAACACCGTAATAGAGACAAAAATCATCCACCAATGGGAGAAGAGGAAAGGAATAGCCAACGTATAAAGGATACGCATAAAACGCGCAATACCTGGGGCAGTGTATTGGTACCACATCGCGCTCCACTGGGATCAGATCGATATGGGCAGGAATTTTGAACTTATCCCTAAGCTCAGTGAGATCGATCTCCTTCATCGTTGATTCCGGGACCTCAGGGTCGTCCTCAGGCATCTTCGAGAAATCAGACCTAATTTTCTCATTACGGGGAACTATTTCCTCCATTGTAGGGAAGTTCTCTTCCTCAGCGGCGACAGAGATCCTATCGGTGTGAGGGGGTATCAGCAGCGCCAAAGGGGTAGGATCGATTGCCATACCAGGAGCAGAGGATGCCTTAGTCATGTTAATTAAGGGAAGATATTCAAGCAAGGAAATGTTAGAAGCAGCGAGAATCGCTAAAACCAATAAGAAGTTTCAAACAATGGAGGAAGAAGAAGATGCAGGGTTTGCTGGGTACAAGAAATTTCGTAAATGTTGAAACGTTACCCACACACCCCTTATTTATAAGGATGCAAGCATCGAAACCAAGAAACTAGCCATCATTACATGACACTGTAACCGAAGCGGCATGCTCTATCAGGAGGCGCACGCCAAACGAAGCAACATCTCGAGAAATTTTCATAATGACGTCAGCCGCCATAACGTCACCTTGATTCATGGGATTTGCAACCCCAGAACTTACGGTTCACAATGGGACACGCTGCTTACTCACCTTAACCATCACGGCTCATCCATCTCGTCTAAACACTTTGATCACGTTACTCAGAGTCCGCTCATCAAGGTCGCCTGGTGTTGGCCTTAATAAGCGGAGGGACTAACTGTATAGGCCAAAATCCGCCCGAAGGATATTTAGCGTAATATGACATTAAGGAAAGAGTCGGTCGAGGTCACCCAAGAAGCAGCAAAGGCATTGGCTGACGTGTCGACATGAGTCGTAGTCGAGATGTCGACAAGAGCCGTAATCGAGATGTCAACAAGGGTCAAGGTCGAGGTTGAATATTGATGATAGGAGCTATAACAACTAGTTTGTCGGATAGGATATTAAAAGGGAATACTTTAGTGGATATTCTCTACACTTGTACTATTAGGGTTTCTTAGGAAAATTTTCCGTATATATAGAAAGAAGAGACAATGACAGGGGCATATAATATTCATTTGATAAGAACACTTTTCGGAAGAAAATTCTTTCTCTCTTGCGAAAATACAAAGATTACTTTTTGATTAAGATTCTTTCTCATGTCATTCCACACTTTTCCGCCAGATCCGAGGATTGTTTAAACAAATCTTGGATCTTTCTGTCACTCATCATTGTCAGGAGTAACATTCGTCCAATCCATTTATTATTGGGTAAATCATTCTCCCTATTTACTTAAATGTCATTTATTGCTAGTTACACCTCTATTATTGCTCATACTCTAAGGATATTTTGCACTTATTGTCATCAATCATTTATGGGATTTGTCCCCATTTCCCACACGTTTTCAAGATTTGTATTTAGAGTTATTATTCTTAACTAGATTTAACTCATTATTACATAAATTTAATAATTTAGCCGAAAGTTACACTTTTTGGTCAAACACCGTTCATTCACATATTTTATCGTACAATATTAATATATTCAAAAGATTATAATAAAAAAGGTGAACTTTGTTCTGAAACAATTCCAAAAAGAAAAGACATTTCTAATTTCGGACGAAGTGAACAAAACATTTATTGCCTTAACAAGATAAAAACGTATACACTACATGTTCTATCGTGCTGGCTGAAGTTGTAGCAATGTTAGAGGGATTTAAATTATGCTGGCTCGAGAGGTTTTACCCCACCCCATTAACATTACTTATCCTCCACATGCACGGGGAGTTGGGTGGAGCCAGGGGTTCATCTTATAAACTGTTATCCAAATAGGGAAAAACGAATTATTTTGTATTTATAAATTGTTGAATCCGTTTAATATAAGGAAAAGTTCTATTATAGTAGTAACATAGGTCGTTCAAAAAAATGCCTTAGGTCACTGGTTGAAATACCAAGTGCTATATTCTTCTACATTTCTAAATTCTCTTGTTAGAATTCCTACAAACACTATCCATTTGGCTCGAACATCCAACTTACTAATTGGTAGCAGAGGTGCTCAATCACCAAAACAAGCTTCATTCGTTTAATTACTGTACTGTTGATTGAAAAAATTGAAGGTCAGGCAGAAATACTCAGAAAAACTTTTCAGTGGTATAGAAGATTAGAGAGCTAACTAGAGTGCTAGTTTCTTGTAAGATAGGCACTTATTACAGAGAAAGCAATACCAACACATATTTTGGTCATGGCAAGGCTTTAGGTTCAATAATAAGTGAACTAAGCCAAATCTTTAAGTTTTTGTTCCTCCAACTATTTTGTGGTACAAGACAAGATGCAAATCCTAAATGTTAGATTCATTAGAGGAAGATACAAGTTCAAGAAGCTTCCTATGTTTCTAAATGATAAAACCTAACCGTAAACAGTTTTTTTCTTGTGGGGTTGGGTAGTGTGAGCTAGCAACTATTTTACTGTGTTCCATTACTGGTAAAGCACTGGCCAAGCATTTATCCCCACTTACAACCCAATTGAATTGTAAAAAAAGTTTATGAACCAAAAATAAATATTTAGGGGACAAATTATATTTTTTAATCAAGAAGGATAAATAGAGAATGAAAAGAGATACTCTCTTTGTGCTTTACTGACACTTTAGTCCAAATAATTGTCACTTAAACCAATTAAGATGACATTATTTCAGTTCTGCCTTTAGAAGACATAATCATTAATTAATTAGTTACTCCTTTCGTTGTTGTTGTTGTTACTCCTTTCGTTCAATTAGCAAATTTTGAATGCACCTGTCATGTCATTAAGAAAAAAAGGAAGTGTTGAGTTACAGGTTTTGATGATTAACAAATTTGCATTGAACATGTGCTAAGAACCAGGGTCTCACAGGCTGAACAGGGAACTTCTGTACACTACTGTAACTTGCAGTAAAATAGTAAACCGATATAGCCCTGCATTATTTTAGGAAAAGATTTCCTGCACATATATTCTTATTAACTGAGATAATAAAGATTGTGTTTGTATTTTTTATGATCTTAGGGACAGCTGGAACCGTGTGCATCTTGGAAAGATCCTCACACAAAATCAGAGTCCTTCCATATTTAGGACTCTGAAATCTTAGGCTATTATATCTAGGATTGGGCTAACGTGTGAGTATATATATATTTTCTTAGCCTTGCAGGAAAATCATTCACACAAATTGAGAGCATAGCATTCTGGCAAAAGAACAATTCAAGCTCCTTGACTATTGAAGTGTTCAACCGTCAACATTGCTGAGAGTGTGAAGCGCAATACTTGAGGAGTTGATGCTTACAAGTTATATGATTGCAAGTTTGTTCGGACTTAGTTTGTTGTATTAGGTTATCGAGTTGTACTCTTGATCACTTAACACTTTGGAACAATTTTAGTTCGTGTGAGCTCTAGTTTCTCAAGGCAGAATCACTTGAGAGTGTATAACAGTCGTCGTACAGTTTAGGGTGGGTTTAGAGTCTTGATTGCAAGATTTGTAATCTAAAAATTTCTTTTCGGCTAATTTATTTTAGTGGAGTTTGAGTTAAATCCTGCGGAGTCAATCGTGATTTTTGGACCTTTCGAGCTAAGTGATTTTTTTACGTTAAATTCTATGTTTTTATTTACCAGTCGTTACATTCCTACATGCATAACTAAAGAACCAATGACACAAGCAAATCCTAGGGAACACTTACTTTAACAATTTGTATCAGAGTGAGTTCTCCAAGATCTGGTGTCACGACCCAAAATCCCAACCAAAAGGTCGTGATAGCGCCTAACACTACTTGCTAGGCAAGCCAACAAATAACAGAAATAAAGGGCAATAAAGAACATAAAAATAACATAATTATAAATAAAATATAAAAACTCAGTAAAGTATATCAAGTATAAATCCAACGACCATGTAACACCTCGCATAACTGGAGTCACCAAGTACATGAGCGTCTACAGAATTACTGAATACAAAGTCTAAAATAAATAATACACGCTTTGAAGCAAATAAACAATAATATGACTATAAGATAGGTGACCCCAAGGCTTGTGAAAGAGAGTGTAGCACTATCTCGAGTCTCCACAACTAGCAAGCTAATCCATCCTCTGGTACCACTAGGTCCAACACTAAAATCTGCATCAGAAGTGTAGAAATGTAGTATGAGTACAACCGACCCAATATACTCAGTAATTGTCAAGCCTTTACCCTACAAGATAGTGACGAGGCTAATAAAAAATACTTACATATAAACTTGTGCAATTAAGTAACGAAAAATAACAAATAAGATGAGAAGAAATGTAGCAAGTAAGATGACAAGATAGATAACAAGTATAATAATGAAAAGATAGAGAACGAGAAAATAATGAAAGAAATGACTAAGGTAAGCAACAACTCATTCTCCCAAAAACAACTCCAAACAAACCTTTTAAAAACAACCACGAAACAACATAGCCAAGTCCTCAAACCGCATGGTAAAGCAAGGAACATAAGGTAGCATAACAATAACATGGAAACACCCCTTGTGCATATTCCCTCTTCCTCACAAGCACGAATACACCCCTCGTACAATATCTCTCATATCACAGCACGAAAGCACCCGTCGTGCAATATCTCTCAACCTCACAGCACGAAAACACCTATCGTACAATATCTCTCAACCTCACAGCATGGAAACGCCTGTCGTGCTTAATACTATCCTCACCAAGAACATGTAAAATTAGTATCAAACAAAGTGATGAGCAACAACAACATCGGCAAGAATGATTAAGTATTATAAATCACAAGAGAGATATCCATCACTTTTGCACGAATAGCCAACTAACATTTCAAGAATTTCTGATGCCTAATATTTCAACAATTCCAATGTAGATACCAACATAAATAACATAAATGAATTTCACGATTTAATTAAAGTAGGTAAGACGTGATACACAAAAATAACATAACATAAATAAGACTAGTTCTACCCCAATGCTTAATCCATAGAAAATGCATATATACTCGTAATATTGCATATACACCGCCCGCAACATATATAACATGTAGCAAATAGACACAATTACATCATAATTCCCTCAAATCAAGGTTAATCAAGACACTTACCTCTTTGGGCACAAATCAACCCTCCAAAACCGCCTTTCCTTTAGCACAAGCCTCCAAATCACTCGAATCTAGCCAACTAATACTCAAATAAGTCAAAGTATGCTTTAGAAACTACCCTAATATTAAAAAGGTTCGATCTTTATCAGATTTAAAAAAGTCAACAAAAAGTAACACATGCCCACATGGTCGAAATTCAAAATTATAACCAATTCCCGTTTATCCATCCTCCCCTGAGACCAACTATGTGATTTGCATCAAAATTGGACCTCATATCGAGGTCCAAAACCCCAAAACTAACCCTCATAAGTTTTTTTCCCAAAATCATAATTCTTACTCTTTAAAATACTAGATTTAGGAATAAAAATCTATAAAAATTCACGGGAATAAATCAAAACTAGGTAAAAATTACTAACCTTAAAAGTTGGGTTGAAAATCCTCTCAAAATACTCCCATATTCGTGGTCCAAGTCTCAAAAATGGTGAATAATAGCTAAATCTCAATTTTCAGCCCTTTATATACCGGAGAGTGAGGTGCTCTTCGCATTTCCGAATCATGTGTTGCGTTCTCCTAGGTCAACAGCAAATGTCCATCGCAATCGCGAAGGCTATCGCCCCCAAGCCTCCACGTTCGTGATCCTATGTTCACGTTTGTGATGAAGAGACACCTACCAGTCTCCAAGAGCCCAGGCCTACGCGTTTGTGGAGGCCAACTCCCCCCAAGCCCTTGCGCTAGCAAGATTCCCCTCACGTTCGCTTAGTGTAAAGCACCCCTGCCCCCAATTAACCTTCGCGAACGCGAGAGTAGCTCTGTGTTCGCGATACACACTACACTACCAACACATTAGTTGCGGCAAATTGTGCAAAAATGGCCGAAAACCAACCCGAAACTCACCCGAGCTCCCTGAGCCCAACTTCAAACATTCACACAAGTATATAAACTTCATACAAACTCGCTCGTAAGCTCAAAACACCAAAAATAACATCAAGAATCAACAATCAACAATCAAAACTCAAAGATTTCAAAGTTCTTAAGTTCAAAATTTTCAACTTTGCAAAATAAGCATCGAAACGGCCTCGGACCATCCGGGACCCCAACCAAACATGCGTAAAAGTCAAATATCATCATACAAACCTACCGGAATCGTCAAAACCCTATTTGAGGTGGTTTACCAAGAATGTTGATCGTGGTCAACTCCAACCATTTTCAAGTTAAAAAATTATCACATTTAAGCTTTCCAAAAATCAAAAATGGACCATGCACGCAATTCATAAATCATCCATTTAAGTTATATAAGGTCTAAAATCAAAAAGTGGGATGCTAGAATTCAAAATGACCTATTGGATCGTTACATCTGTTTAACACCTTGGGAGATCCTTAAAAATGAATGCAACACCCGTCATTAATGAAAGGACAGTCAACCACCGGGCCTCCTTTATTCAACGATACATACTAAAGTTGGTGGAAGACAAGAATGGAGGATTTTCTAAATGTATAAGACTATTTGTTGTTGACCATAGTCAATATGGGGCCTCTTGTTCCCACTAAGCAAAATGAGCAGAAGTACCCAAAGTTCCATCTGAGTTTGTAGCAATAGATTTCAGGATGATGGAAAAGAATACTAAAGCCAAGAAAATTTTCATTTGTGGTATTGGTCCTAATGAGTACAAGAGGATATCCGCTTGCTCAAATGCTACGAAAATTCTGGATGCTCTTCAAATGACTCATGAAGGAACAAATTAAGTAAAGAAGTCATAAATTGAAATGCAAATGAGAAATTACGAATTGTTCTCAATGAAGATATCTGAACCCATTCAGGAAATGGTTACAGCATTCACCATCATCATTAATGAACTCAAGTCACTAGTAAAGATATTTACATCTGAAGAAGTGGCCAGTAAAAGTTTTGAGAATTCTTCCTGCTTCATGGGAAACGAAGGTCACTACTATATTGGAAGTCAAAGAGCTGGACAAGATCACACTAACTGAACTGATAGAGAACTTGAAAACTCATGAAATGAGAAACCTGGAGTTAGGAAGACCAAAAAAGGGATAAGGCTTGGTCCTTAAATCTACTAATAGAAGTGAAATTGATGATGATGAAGTTGACATGGCTATGTTTGTAGAAAACAATTAACAAATTTATGAAGAATCCTAGAAACAACCCAAGGAAAGAAAGCTCTAGCAAAACTAAGCCCGTAGATAAGGCGTCGTTTGACGATTGTTATAAGTGCAAAAACATGGACCACATGGTCAAAGAATGCCTAATATGGGGAATTGAATAAAAAAGAAGAACGAGCTGAGAAGAAAAAAGGGGATAGACTGAAAGAACGTGCCCTAAATCACAGTAAAAGTGAAGCAAAAGTCTTCACTGAGATTATGAAACAGGCCTTCCTGGCAGCCTATGAAGATAGTGAAAATGAAGAAGAGGAAGGTAGTGACAGTGAAGCTATATCTCTGTATGCAGTAATTGAGTATGAGGAACTAGAAAACATTCCAATATGTCATCAACTGTGCAGTTGGGATTGCTCATTGGAAGACCTCCTGTTAAGGACATCATTTTGATGAATGAAGATGTGTATGTTAAGTCTTTCTCCATGCTACTAACTATGATCTATGGTTAATTACCAGTCATGGATCAAGGATGCCAATAAAGATGAACAATGATGGAACTAAAAGGGGCAAGAAAGAAGAAGAATACAACACTGAAGATCTTGAATTGATTCTGAAAAATGCAAAGGTGAAAGATATGCTCTACAGAGGTCTTCAAAGGAGTATGCTCTGCAAGTTGTCCTCATGTACATCTGCAAAGGGTATATGGGATTTAATGACAACAGTCAACAGAGCATGGAAATGAAGAGATTGAAATTTTCCCTTGTGACACTGTTGTCACACCTCCTTTTTCCGCCGAGGCGATAGGGAGTTTTTTCCAATTAAAGTGACATTAATCGAAATGGGATTATTTATTTATTTCAGAGTCGCCACTTGGAATAATTTATGGTATCCCAAGTCACCGGTTTATTTTAAAATCCCAAATCGAGTAAATTTGACTCTATTTATGGTCCGCGAATACAGAAGACCGGATAAGGAATTCTGTTAACCCGGGAGAAGGTGTGAGGCACTCCCGAGTTCCGTAATTTTAGCACGGTCGCTTAACAATTAATACTTGGCTTAATTATCTGATTTATTACATATTTAAAGCCTATTGTGTATTTTTAACTTTCTAACCGCTTTTAATTAAATATTGCTTTTAGGATTTATGGAATCATTTCTTGAATAAGTTACGATGTCGCACACTTGTCGNTAAATTTGACTCTATTTATGGTCCGCGAATACAGAAGACCGGATAAGGAATTCTGTTAACCCGGGAGAAGGTGTGAGG
>AWOL01S0131739.1:0-19977 GCA_000715115.1 Nicotiana otophora
ATTCAAGTGATTAATCAATGGGGTTCAAACATATATACATTTCTCACAGCATTTACAAACTCTTTATAAACCTAAGGATTACCTCTAATCTCATTGTAGCAACCAACCTCTAACTGTTGCGACAACTTCAAGTTAACTCTAATTTGAATACAATACTTAGAGTACCTAGTACAGTTGCTTCTAGATAAAGTTAAAAGGTACAACTTGAAATACCTGCTACAATGAAACTAGAATAAAAGACAAACACTTGGAACTGGTTATTCTATCTGGTTCATGTAGCTTTAGGTCGCACACTTGAATCACACAAGAGTTGTTTGAAAAATGCCTTGCTATTTTTCTCTCAACCCACGTTTAACTTTAGCGTTTGTGCATCACTGTAAAATGAGAACATCCTGCAATATATAGAGTTATTAGAAAAGGAAATAGCTAGAGTTCCAATGTTATACTCTTCCTTGGTGGAAGAGTTCTAGTTATCTTAAACTTCTAACTCCTCCATTATCTAGGATAGAGTTCTCTCGAGTAAGGAGTCCTTCTCCTTATCACTTATGCATCATTTTCGGTCAGGAGATATCTGATATAACCAATTAAGTTTATCTCCTTCATGTACATGCCTTGTGTTTGAATCTTCCCGTGTCTGTGTACACTGTGTATGGACATGGTTCATGCTTGAGTTCCTTTGTCAATCATCAAAACAAACTTCACTTGGGCTAATAAATTCTCCCTTTTCGATGATGACAAACTCTGTGTTTTTCATAAGCATAAGACCATGTTTCAACTCAGCTCAACATAAACACAAAGTTAGAACACTTTCCATTTAAAGTCACAAATCATCAAGGACCAGGTTCATTAGGTTATAAACATCACAGTCCAAAGTAAAAAGAACAACCTATCTTACCCATTTTGGCATCATCGGAAAGTTGCATAATTATGTTAGATAGCCAGATTTTAATAAAAATTACTCATGGCCACTAGGGCTACTTCAAATGCAATCATGGAGTCAAGCATCATATAGCAATCTAATGATATTAGCTATCTAAGAAGCATCAACAAACAGTTAGAGCACAAAATCAGTTGTTAACATTGATACTAGTCATCCACAAAGCATACAGAAAAATAAAGCTACTGGATCATAAACAAAAAGAAATCTCATCTTGGTTTTGTCTAACTAGGCTTGGAAGGTTTCAAGGCTGGGAAGGACCAGGTTCTTAGTTTCTGAATTGAAGTAGTTTCAGCATATCATGAAAAATGCCATCATTTTTCTCCTTCTCATTTGCAAGCTCAACCTTGAGAGTATCCCTTTCAATTTCTACTTCAGCCAGCCTCTCAATCTCAACATCATTAGCCCCACTTTACTGCATCAAAGCTCGCACTTTGTTGTTCACGGGTACCTTCTTGGATGAAACAGGTTCTTTAGGAGTGGTGTGGATTTCATAGTCACGTGCAGTCAAAATGTTTGCCCCAAAGTGGTCCTTGTTTGTACCAACTTCCCATTTTTTGATGGGTACCTTGAAATGTGCAAGTACAGCCGTGAGAATGAAACCATAGGGTATGGCATGAATTTTGGTGCCAGTCAGAACCCTATGAAGAAGTTGGATGATAAATCTAGGCCAGTTCTTTTGTCTTCCACTGTCCAGACATTCCATAAGGATTAGGTCCATAAATGTGTCAATATGCCTTCTTTCCTGCCTGGACTGCACAACCTTGTTAATGAATTCAAACAGCACTTTGTGGAGAGGCTTCATCTCACTTTTGTATATAGACTTGGGCTGAAGCTCTTCTTCATTATCACCAAACTTCCTTGTAATGGTAAGTGATATGGGGAGGTTTTCTAGGCTTGGCCATTTTTACTTCTTGTAGTCATTGTACCCTTCAGCAGTTCTCCCAGAAGTTTTCCTAATTCCTTGTCTTCAAAGCTCACGGTCACCCCCTTTACCACACTGGTGACTCTGCCACTCTTGATCTCACAGTTTTACATAAACTCCATAATCTCAGTTCTGGCAAGCTTTCCATCGATCTGAAGGACCATGTCCTTCCAACCCTAAAGTTGTAGTTTTTCCAGCAGCATCATCATGCCTTCCTCATCCAAGTCCCTGAAGAGTCTACCTTTCAGGATGGTTCTTTTCCCAAACTTAACCATCTTGTCCTTCTCTACATTAGATTCATCTTCTTCACTCTCTTCTTCCTCCACTACTTTCACTTTTCTAGACTTCAAGTTAGACCTGGTTCTCTTTACCAAGTTAGAAGGCTCTGCTTATTTTAATTTCAAAGGAGAATTCTTTGTGGAAGTCTTATTTTTCTTTGCTTTTGAAGTCACAACCTCTACCTCTTCTGCCTCCTCTTCATCATGAAGGACTAGGTACATCTTCTCAATTTCAACTACATCAACAAGCTCACTCACCTTCTTTTTTGCCTTTGCAGCAGCTTTTCTTTTACTTTCTTTCAAGGCCTTATCAAGTTCAGCCTAACTCTGCTTCTTCTGACTCCTTGTAGCTCTTCCTCTTGTAGGAGGAGTCACTATAGGGATAGAAGAGGCAGCCTTTCTTTTCTTGTTTTCCCTCCCAGTACTAGGAATTTTAACTCCTGGACTCTTTTTCCTTTTAGGATTGTAACTGTCAGACACTCTTCTCAATAGGTCTTCGAGGGGTTCCTGCACAGATGGAACAGGTTCTTGAAACCTCTTCCTCAACCTAACCAACCCCTCAGCAACTTCTCTAGACCCACTTCCCCATTTTTCTCCCACACTTTCTTCTCCAGGAGATTCTTCACTCCATACTACCATAGCTCATGTTTCTTCAGTCAAACCAATAGGAGTGGGTGAAGATTCAGCCACTCCTTGTTCGATTCCCCTCACACCGCCTTGAGCACCCTCACTCTCCTTTTTCTTTTCTCTTTTTATTTTTACCACCAATTTTCTCAAACTCGGTGGTCTCTGCCCCAGCCACAGTTTCTACCAGAACAAATCTATTTTCCAGATTTGCAGCAACCTTATAGATTACATCAGATATAAATTTAGGGCCAGATGTTACCTGCTCTATTTCAAAATAAATAATTTCTTCCCTCCTCAGTTGCAGACTTGAAAGAATCTTAGGATTTTTTGGGTTCATCTGCCTGACTTGCCTTCAGTTGCTCGTTGATTTTCTTGATTTGTTCTCCTCCAGAGACTACTTTACGAGAAAGCATCTTGAATCTTCCTTTCTTATAGATAGGTGTGGTTAAGGGTGTGGTTGAAGGTGTGGGTGTGGATTCTTTGGGTGGTGATGAGGTATTTCCAGATACGTTAGCCATTGATGGTTAGAGGGTGAGAGAAGATGAGATATGTGTGTGTTTTGAAGATGAGAGAAGATAGAGAGAATTGTTTGGCGGATGAAAATTTAAAAGTGAAGAAACAACTAATGCCTAATCAATATAAAGAGGAAGAGTTTAATTGGGTAACAATAGCTTTTTCAGAAGCTCAGAAGTCTAATCAAATTGGGAGTTAGTTTGAAAAGACGTTGAAGACTCTCCCTAGAATCTAGGCACTTATTTGCGTTTTGGGACTCTATTTGGATAAAACTGGTTCATTTCGTAACAGATAAGCTCAAGGGGGTTAAGATTAAATGAGACTCTCCTTTTGATCATAATCCAAATATAATTATTTCAAAATATGCAGAGTGGAGAGTACGTACCATGTAATCTTGTTGAACTAGGTTCTTCGCTAAGAAATCTCTTGTGTAAGTCAGAATTTTTTAAGAAAATAAAGATAATATCATTAGAGATTAATGAGACATTTTAGCACATGGCAGAAGAGTATACTAATAAAAGTATGAGACTGAGCAAAATCTAATCTAATTATGTACAAAATTCACATATTTTGTAACTAATATTTTGAGTTAGAACTGGTTCCTTTTAGATGATATTAATCATCCTTAATGCTAACATGTTCCTTTCAAAGTGATCTCTACTTAGAGCTTTTGTGAAGATGTCATCTATTTGCTTGTCAGTAGCACAAAATTTCACAGTGATCAAACCCTTTTCATAGTTGTCCCTCAAAAAGTGATGCCTAATATATATGTGCTTAGTTCTTTTGTGATGAACCGGGTTCTTGGTCATACTAATTGCACTGATGTTATCAATAAAGATGGGGATACAACCTACATCAACTCTAAAGTCCATTAATTGTTGTTTGATCCACAACAATTGAGCACAACATGAGGCAACAACAACATACTCATCTTCAACAGTAGATAAGGCCAGAAAAATTTTGTTTTTTGGTGGCCCCAAGACACAAGACATGAGCCAAGAAAGTGTGCCATACCTGAGGTGCTCTTTTTATCCACAACAAAACCTGCATAATCAGCATCAGCATATCCCACTAAGTTAGACTTTCTACCTTTTGGATACCTTAGACAAAGGTCAGTGATGCCTTTTAGGTATATCAAGATCCTTTTGACAGCAGTCAAGTGAGACTTCTTTGGATTTGCCTGAAATCTAGCACAAAGACCTACACTGAAAAAACAATATTAGGTCTGCTAGCAGTGAGATACAACAAGAGCCAATCATTCCCCTATACAACTTTTGATCAACAGATGAACCAGGTTAATCTACATCCAATTTTGTGGTTGTTGCTATAGGAGTGTCAATTTCTTTGGAATCTTCGATTTAAAACCTTTTAAGCAACTCTTCACATATTTCTGTTGATGGATCGTAGTTCCATTTGAATTTTATTTAACTTGTAAGCTGTAACGACTCAACCGGTCAATTTGACTTTTAGAACCCCGTTATCCTAAATAAAACTTCCCGTATGTGCTTTAAATGATTTATGACTTGTGGGGATGGTTGGTTCGGGATTTGGAAGTGTTTGGGTTGTAATCGAAACACTTGGTACCTTAAGTTGGCTTTAAAAGGCCAAGTTTGACTATGGTCAACATTATGAGCAAACAGACCCGGATCAGTATTTTGATAATTTTGGTAGGTCCGTATCGTGATTTGGGAGTTGGGCGTATGCCCGGAATCAAATTCCGAGGTCCCTAGCCCGAGATATGGAATTTTGAAGAAACATTAAAATGTTTAAGTTTGAATAGTGACCGGATGTCTAATTATCTGAAAATGACCCCGGAATAGAATTTTGATGATTCCAACAGCTCCGTATGGTGATTTTAGACTTAGGAGCATGTTCAAAATTTTATTTGGAAGTCCGTAGTTAAATTAGGCTTAAAATGGCTAAAAATAAGAATTTAAGTTTGGAAGTTTGACCGAGGAGTTGAATTTTTGACACCGGAGTCGAAATCCAGTTATGAAATTTTTTTTAGCTCCGTTATGTCATTTATGACTTGTGTGTAAAATCAATCGGAGTTGATTTGATAGGTTTTGACATCGAATATTGAGCTTGAATGGGAGCATAATTTGTGGTTTTAGCGTCGTTTTATGTGATTTGAGGTTTCGAATAAGTTCATATGATATTTCAGGACTTGTTGGTATATTTGGTTGAGGTCTCGAGGGCCTCGGGTGAGTTTCGGATGGTTAACGGATCAAAAATTAGACTTAAAACAGCTGCTGTAATTTTTTTCCCTTTCTGCTGGAAATTCTGGCCCAAAATCGAGGCTGTGAATTGAGGCTTTGAATCGAGGTTGTGAATCGAGGTTGTGAATCGAGGATGTGAATCGAGGTTGTGAATCGAGGCTTTGAATCGAGGCTGTGAATCGAAGCTGTGAATCGAGGATGTGAATCGACGAGGCTGTGAATCGAGGCTGTGAATCGAGGATGTGAATCGAGGCTGCCAATCGAGGCTGCCAATCAAGGCCGTGAATCGAGGGATGCCTGGGCAGAATTATAAAAGAGGGCATTCGTCCCATTCGCCATTTTTAACAAATTGGAGCTTGAGCAGAGGCGATTTTTGATAGATTTTCAAGGAAAGACATTGGGGTAAGTGATTCTAACTTGGATTTGGTCTATAAACATAAATATATTATTGTTTTCACAATTTAATTAGTGTTTTGAGATTGAAATTTGGAAAAGTTTAGAAATCTCATAGAAATGAAATTTTGAGATTTCGGTATCGATTAGGAGTCAGATTTGAGTAAAACTGGTATGGTTGGACTCGTAATTGAATGGGTTATCGTATTTCATAACTTTCGCCGGATTCCGAGATATGGGCCCCACGGACGTATTTTTAATTAATTTCGGGATTTTTATTAAAAATCTAGTATTTTCTTATAGAATTGATTCATATAATTTTTAGTGATTGTATTGAATTATTTTAGCTAGATTCAAGCCAAACAGAGTTGGATAATCGTGGAAAAGGCCTTATAGTGGATTAAATGGGAGCAAGACGAGGTAAGTCTCTTGTCTAATCTTGTGAGGGGGAAATTACCCCATAGGTGATTAAATTAATAATGGTTGCTAATTGTGGGGGCTACGTACGTACGAGGTGACGAGACTCCGTGCGTAGCTACTATTAATGCTAAAGTCCGGGTAGTTTAGGACACAAAGCATGAATTACTTGTGTAAATTATATTCTTCATTTAATTTAATTATTTGATATATAAATTGTGAATTGTTAGGAAATATAATAAAGATGAAAATTTCATATGCTTAATTTTCTGTTTAAAATTAATTAACTGTTTAAAGAAATTGTTCACCCTCCCGAACTTATCTTATAATGAATATACTCTCCTTCCCGAGGTACATAAGAAAATATTCTCCTTTCTTGTGGAGCGGGCCGAACGCCTCGGCATGATAGATGCATCTATGGATCGTGTCGTACGTCCCTCGGCAGTGTACACGAAACTCTGGATCGGACCGTATGACCTCGGCAGAAATCATGCTTAATAATAATTACACGATACTTAGACAGTTTATTACAGCTTGTAAAGCTATTTGATAAATTGAAAATTTATTGAAATTGAATTGCAACTTGTAAAGCTATTTTTGATAAATTGGAATTTTTATTGAAATTGAAGGATTTAATTAATAGATTAGATATTATTTGAATTGAAGGAATTTAATTAATATATTGAGAATTATTGGAATTGAAGGAATTTAATTACCTCTGCTGGTACAATAAAATTATTGTTAACTATGTGAATCACGTTGATATAAATATTTCTATTTTCATGATTATTTAATATTATTGACCCATAGTGAGTGTCATAGTCGGCCATCTCGTCTCTACCTCTTCGAGATTAGGCTTGATACTTACTGGGTACACGTTGTTTTCGTACTCATACTGCACTTGTTGCACATTTTATTGTGCAGGTACATATATATATAGCGGCCTTGTGGGCGTAGAGGTATGGTTAATAATTGTGGGGATATAGGTGAGCTGCATTCTATATTACGATCCGCAGCTAATAGAGTCTCCTTCAGAGTTATTATATTTTTCTGTCTAATTTGTATTCTAGACAGATGCTGTATTTTATTTTAATTCCCTAGTAAATGCTCATGCACTTGTGACGCCGGGTTTTGGGATGATTATGGGTTGCACTGTATTGGAAATTATTTTAAAGATATTAGTACGTATTTGGTAAATGTCATTTTCTACTATTTAATTGAGGGGAACAACTATGACTTCAAAAATATCAAAATGAGAATTTATTTAGTATTTATTGTTGGCCTGTATGACAGCGATGTCCGACGCCATCACGATCTATAGGTGAAATTGGGTCGTAGGAGTGTCAATTTCTTTGGAATCTTCCATTTAAAACCTTTTAAGCAACTCTTCACATATTTCTGTTGATGGATCATAGTTCCATTTGAATTTTATTTAACTTGTAAGCCTAAAAAGAAATTAAGCCCACACATCATATTCATTTTAAATTCACTCCCCATAAGTTTAGAAAATTCTTTACTTAACTTATCAGCAGTTGCTCCAAATATTATATCATCAACATATATCTCAGCTACCAAGAGATCTTTACCTTTTTCTTTCAAGAATAAAGTATTGTCAATTTTACCTCTCTTGTACCCATGCTCAAGCAAAAAATTTGATAATCTTTCATATCATGCTCTTGGAGCCTACTTGAGCCTATAAAGTGCTTTGTCAAGTTTATACACATGATCAGGACATTTTTTGCTTTCAAAGCCCGGAGGTTGCTTGACAAATACTTCTTCCTTTAGATAGCCATTGAGGAAGGCACTATTGATATCCATTTGATGGAGAGTGAATTTCATATAAGCAATAAAGGCTATAAGGAGTCTAATTATCTCCAATCTTGCAACTGGAGCAAAGGTCTCATCTTAATCTATGCCCTCCTATTGACTATATCCTTAAACCACCAATATTTTCTTATTCCTTGTAACTGTTCCAAATTCGTCAAGGTTGTTTCTGAAGACTCATTTTGTGCCAATTACTGATCTGTCCTTGGGTCTTGGTACTAGATGCCAAACTTGACTTTTCTCAAATTGGTTGAGTTCATCTTGCATTGCATTCACCCAGTCTGTATCCTGGAAAGCCCCAGTAACATTTTTAGGTTCAATAAGAGATAAAAAATCATCAAAAGCACAAAGATTCTTTAAAGAAGATCTGGTTTTGATTCCAGAGGTTGGATCTGTAACTATGTTCTCAATGTGATAAGAACTTTGATACTTGTAAGGTTTCACAACCAATTGGTTTCCCTTATATGTTCCTTTAATGTTTTGTTGTTGAGGAACAGGTCCATGGATAGGTTCCATCGAGGTTTAAGGATCAGTTCCTCTTTGTTTAGTTCCCCATGTCATGTTGCCCTGGTGGAAGGACCTATTCCATCACATGTTCCTTACTCAGGTGCAACTTCAGTCTGGGCTGTGGTTTTATTTGAGTTTCTTACCAGCCCAAATTCTTCATCATCATATTACTCCCTCTACGAAAGAATGTTAGTTTCATCAAAAACCACATGCACACTTTCTTCTACACACATAGTTCTTTTGTTATAAATCTAATAAGCTTTACTATGTGAAGAATATCCCAAGAATACTCCTTCATCACTTTTGGGATCAAACTTACCTAGGGAGTCTTTACCATTATTGTGCGCAAAGCACTTGCATCCAAATGTCCTAAGATGAGATATATTTGGCTTTCTCCCTTTAAGTAACTCATAGGGAGTCTTCTCAACAAGAGGTCTAGTCATGCACCTATTTATGATGTAGCATGCAGTGTTCACAGCTTCTTCCCATAAACTAAGTGGCAGTTTACTAGAAAGAAGCATAGTCCTAGCCATTTCTTCCAATGTCCTATTCTTTCTTTCAACTACTTCATTTTGTTGTGGAGTCCTAGGGGAAGAAAAATTATGATTTATGCCATGCTCATCACAAAAATCAGCAAATTTATCATTCTCAAATTCAGTACCATGATCATGCTTAATTGATGCAAGTTGATTACCTAGTTGTTTCTGAGTTTTTCTAACAAAAGAAGTGAACATGTCAAATGCTTCATCTTTAGATGTTAAAAATAATGTCCAAGTAAACCTAGAGTAATCATCAACAAGCACTGTAATATATCTCTTACCACCTTTGCTCAATGTTGTCATTGGTCCACAAAGATCCATATGGACAAGTTCCATCGTCCTGGTGGTGCTCACCACTTTCTTTCTTTTGAAAGAGGTTCTTACCCGCTTCCCCATTGCACAAGCCTCATAAACTTTATCTTCCTTGAACTTAATGATAGTGATGGTAGGCTAGAAATACAGGTTTTTGGCTACTTTACACCTATTATTTGCTACACTTTAATTGTATTTGAGCTAAACTATGGATAATTTATACTCATTATGTATTTCTATTGTGTAGGTTGAGAATCGAACTAAGACACACCTTCGGAGTAAAAATGGATAAAACAGAACCTTGAAGTCTGAGTAGAGGTTTGAGAGTTAAGCTGGAATCTAGTTCGAGGATCGAGGAACGATTATGTGTGGGGAAAATGAAGCAAAATGTTCAAAGGCTAATGGCCTAATAATAGACGTTAGGCAGATCATGCCTTTGGAAAGAAAATTCAATTAAATGCCTTGTTTATGCCTGCCAAATTATCTAATGAAGTAGTTTTATCATATGAGACAAACGAAAGAGGCATAAGAAGAATTACAATTGTTCTAACGCCTCACAATGCAACGCGGCATGAAAACGCAGCAGAAATCAACTTAACCAAGATTCTGAACTTCCCCACGTACACGTCGCATGAGGAGGCGGGGGGCATGAGGTGCCAGTGGCATTTTTTGCCCAGTTATACCAGTTCGGTTCAGAGAGGGTAGTTTTGTCCCGGTCCGTTCCTACTTGATATAAATATTTTGGAAACATGATTTTGAAAGGAGATTCGACCTAAGAGAGTTTTAGAGAGCTACCATAGCTTGAAGACATAAGATTTCATCAATTCTCTTGCCAACAATAGGTGCAAAATGAGAGTTTCTATTGTAAAGTTATCTTTGATGTTTTCTTTATTCTTAAATTTATTTGTGATGACTTTCTCCATATCTATAGAGTAGTTTATCCCTAGGGGTTTGATAAATATGGTGTTTTGAGTGTTTTTTGTGGATTTTAACTATTGTTTAATTGCATGAATTTGTTTATGGAGCTTTGAATTGATTGTGAAATTATTCACCAGTATATTTAATAGAAAGAAGAATATTTTGGTGATTATCTTTGAATTATTTGGCTTGGTTTAATTTAGTGATTCTTTTAAGTAATCGAGAGAGCTTTTTGAAATTTTGATTAAACCAAGTTATGATAATATTTGAGAGGCGTTTTTCAAAAGACTAGTCTATTAACGTGCTCTTGCATATCTTCACAGTACTTCATATTAGTTTATTTTGTAGGGTCCAGATTTAATCGAGAGAGGAATCTTGACCTTACATTTAAGCTAATTCTCGAGTGAATTCGTGAGAATTATTAGAATATTAGAAGTGAATTTAAACATATTTAAATTCCGAATAACTATCTTACACCTATCATGTCATGGCCCTTATTTCTCATATTGTTTACAAACCAGTCTAGTTTAACTCTCATTCTTTGTGATTAGGTCTAATTGTTATTAGTCTTAATTTAGTAGTTAATTGTTGTAGTAATCACTCCAACTCAAGCGTTGATCATCCTAAATAGCAGAAAATCATAAGTTATTTGAACATTGTTTAAATCCAATCCATGTGGAAACAAAAATTTTACTATACTATCTTTGGCTAGCGAGCATTGATTTCGTGTTGTGATTTGCGCTCGTCACATTTTGAATGTTAGGCAGCTCTATCACCAAGTCCTTGGAGACTAGTTTGTTAAGTTTACTTAGACTGGCATGTCCAAGTCTCTTGTGCCAAAGGAGGGGATTATTATCCAACACACTTAAGCAAGTGAGCTCATTATCTGAAAGTGTGGATAGATCCACAACATATATGTTGTTCACTCTTTTTCCCTACAAATCTATCTTGTCAGTGGTAAGATTAATCACAAATCATTTTGTAGAGGTGAATGATACCTTGTTACCTCTATCATATAATTGTGATACACTTATTAGATTGTACTTCAGTCCATCTATCAAGTAGACGTTCTCAATAGAGTGAGCATTAGTCTTACCTACTTTTCCTACCCCAATAATCTCACATTTCTTCCCATTTCCAAAGTAGACATTACGTCCTTTAAGGTCCTCAAGTGAAAGGAACTGGTTCTTTCTTCCTATCATATGCTTTGAGCAACCACTATCCGTGTACCATATTTGGTTGCTCCCCTTCACTTGGACCTACAAAAGGAAATCAGGGGTTAGTCTTAGGAACCCAAACTAGTTTGGCTCCCTTTCTATAGGCAAAAGGATGAATCAAATTCTTTTTAACCCAACTTGGTAGACTATTCTTCCCTTGAACAAATTCTTTGTTCTTTTGACTTGCATTTTCTTTTGCTGTGCATTCACTTTTATAGTGACCTGTTTTACAACAGTGTGTACAAATCTTGTTCTTAGGAAGTGTGAGGTACTTGCTTTTGGGATCCCACTTAGGTGTCAGGTTCTCAAATCCAAGTCCTTTTCTATTGCTACTATGGTATTCTTGTAGCCATGAAAGTGCATCGGAGGACTTGTTCCATTTACAAGTTTTGTCTAGCTCATGCTTGACTTTGCTTAGATCCTCCTTTAGGATTCTTACCTACTCATCCCTTTTATATAACTCATCTTTCATTTTTCCTACATTTTCTTCTAAAGTGAGTTGTGTGTGATCAACTATATTTTTACATGTTCCTAATTTCAGTTTTAGATTTATATATCTAAGCTCTAGGATAGTTGAGTCAAGTGCATGAACATGGTTCTTCAACACAGTATTTTCACTTACAGTTTCACTAACCCTAACTTCCAGATTTTTTGCATTAAGCTTTCAAAATCACACATTCTTTAGACAACTGTTCCTTTTCGTTGTTTATATCCTTAGATTCATCAATTAGTCCTAGTAGTAATTCAGACAACCTTTCTTTAGACAACAATTTAATCTTGTCTTTGAGATGAATTACACTTACCTCAGTTTCTTCATTAGATTCTCCAATGGCCATAAGTGCTTGTACATCCTCATCATCATCATCTGAGCTTTCTCCCCCAAGCAGTGGTGATCAGTCTTTTTACACTTGTAGTAGCCATCATTAGTTTTCTTCTCAGGAGCTTTTTGACTTGGTATAACTTCCACTTCTTGAAAACCCCTTCCCTCTCCTCAGGTACTTCTTGAAATCCTTGGTGATCATAGCCATTTCATCATCTTTCATATCAGAACCTTTAGTTATTCTGAGTGCCAAGATCCTTTTCTTCTTAGGCACATCCATCTTCATGATTTGTCTCCTAAGTTAAAAGTAGTAAGATTTCCAATTAATTCATCTAGTGGGAGAGTGGAAATATTCTTTGATCCCTATATGACAGTGATTTTTCTCTCCCAACTGATAGGCAAAACCCTAGTCAATATCTTCTCGACACTATCTTCTTCTGGAATAATCCTCCCAAGATATTTTAGCACATTTGTCAGTGTAGTGAACCTTGTTTACATTTCTTAAATGGTTTCTCCTTCCTTCATAGCTGTAACGACCCGACCGGTTATTTTGAGTATTACAACCTTGCTTCCCCCTTTACTACTCAAATTGTACTTTACAGTTATTGTGTGAATTGTCGGGGTAAATAGTTTGGGTCCGGTAAGGTTTTGGAATGAATTGGAACACTTAGTTTCAAGGTTTAAAACTTAAGTTAAAATAGTGACCGGACATCGACTTATGTGTAAATGTCCCCGGAATGGAGTTTTGATGATTTCAATAGCTCCGTATGGTGATTTTGGACTTAGGAGTGTGTCCGGAAAATTATTTGAAGGTCCGTAGTGGCATTTGGCTTGAATTGCCGAAAGTTGAATTTTTGGGAAGTTTGACTGGGGGGTTGACTTTTTGATATCGGGGTCGGAATCAGATTCTGGAAATTTGAATAGGTCCGTAATGTGAAATATGACTTGTGTGCAAAATGTTAGGTCAATCGGACGTGATTTGATGTGTTTCGGCACAAGTTATAGAATTTGATGTTTCAAGGTTCAATGATTTCGAATTGAGGTATAATTCGTCGTTTCTATGTTGTTAGGTGTGATTTGAGGCCTCGAGTAGGTCCGTGTTATGTTATGGGACTTATTTATACAATTGGTTGAGGTCCCGGGGGCCTTGTGTGAGTTTCGGAAGGTTAACGGATCAAATTTGGAGTTAAGAAAATGCAGGAACTGCTGCCTATTGGTGTGATTGCACCTGCGAAGATTTGGATCGCTGGTGCAAAGTCGCATGTGCGTGAAATAAGCAGCAGAAGTGGCCAAGAGTGGGACTGGGTAGTGCTCGCAGGTGCGAGGAATTTGCCGCATCTGCGAGGCCGTAGTTGCGAAAGGGAATGCGCATCTGCGAAGCCCGCAGATGCGAGAATAGCGTCGTAGATGCGAGATTTTAGAGGGCCGGCTATTTTCTGAAGACGCACATTTTTTTCCGCAAATGCGGATGCGCAGGTGCGAGCCCAGGCACCGCAGGTGCGGAAATGCCTGGGCAGTGTTTAAAACGAGGGTTCCGAGATTGTTTCTCATTTTTCGGATTTTGGAGCGCGGGTTGGGCGATTTTGGAGAAGAATATTTTCACACAACTTGGGGTAAGTGTTATTAACTCTCTTGTGATTATATTCCATAAATGCATCTTCATTTTGGGTGTAAGATTATTGAATCTTCAAGAGAAATAGAAGGAAATTTCTATAATGTCACAAAATAAATATTTCAAGTTTGAATACCGATTTGGAGTTGGATTTGAGTGAAATTAGTATGGTTGAACTTGTAATTGGATGGGTTGTCGTATTTTGTGTGTTTCGTCGGATTTCGAGACGTGGCCCCCATGGGTGATTTTTGGGGCATAATTTTGGATTTTTGTGGAAAATATTAGCATTTTATATGGAATTAATTCCTATGAATTGTGTGGATTGAATAAAATTAATCGTGATAGATTCGAGCCGTTCGGGAGTTGATACGCTCATAATGGGATTTCTGGAGCATTGTTTAGCTTGCTCGACTATGGATTCGGCTTGTTCGAGGTAAGTAACTCTTCTAATCTTGGAGTTGAGGGTATGAACCCTGAATATATGTATTTTGTGAATTGTTGGGAGGTGACGCACGTGCTAGGTGACGGGCGTGTGGGCGTGTACTATAGAAATTATGACATAATTATTTTTGTGGAATTTTATAGTTTAATAACCTTGGCATTTTCCATGCGGTTTTTATGTGTTAGAGAAATCGAGCTGAAAAGCATATTAAAAATTATGTTAAGGCTATGTGCCAGTATTATTGGGACCCACATAGGTCATATTGCTGTGGATTATTGTGTTAAATTAAAAATTCATACTCAGTCATATTCATTTTATTGCATATCATAACTCAATTTTATGACTCTATTTTGATGCATATAAATATTTTGGGCTGAATGCCCTATTTTACTAAAATGCCCGAGTGGCTTGAGAGGTTTATGACTGAGTGAGGCCTAGGGCCTGATTTGTGAGGATGAGTGTGGATCGGGGCTGCCCGCCTACAGCTTACTTTATTATTATGGCACGTGAGTTGTCCGTGCAGCACGTGAGTTGTCCATGCAGATTATAGCGCTTGGGCTGAAGGAGCCCCTCCGGAGTCTGTACACACCCCCAGTGAGCGCAGGTACCTACTGAGTGCGAGTGCTGAGTGCTGAGTGACTGGGAGGCATGAGTGATTGTGAGGTATGCCTGAGTGGCAAGAGTGATTGTGAGGTATGCCCGAGTGGCACGAGTGACTGTGAGGTTTGCCTGAGGGGCTGTATATGAGTGATGTTCTGCCCGAGGGGCTGTTTATGATTTTATCACTGAATTGCATCGCATTGGCATGCACACATGACATACAGGCATAGAGATGTATTTTGTTTTCCTCATGTTGTACAACATCACATCATTCATGATTTCTAATATATTTTAACAAATGGGAATAGTGATGTATTTGTTTTACACGGGTTATCCGGAAGGAAAATAAAACATATTATTTATTATTGAGAAGATTTTGGAGAAATTTATTGTTTTCAAACTATTCATATTATTGGCAACTTCGGCAAATGATTTGGGTTTTCACTGATGTATTTGAAAGAAAGAACTACTATTTCTTTTATCATTATTTGGCTGAGTATTTTATCCCTGGGTGACTTCTGGTATTATTTGCTTTATGTTGTTATGGATTGTTCTGGACTATTGGTTTTTGACCCGACCTTGGTAGAAGCTCGTCACTACTTTCAACCTACAGCTAGGTTTGTTACTTACTCAGTACATGGGGTCAGTTGTACTGATACTAGACTTTTGAACATTGCGTGCAGATGTTGGCTGTTGTTGTTGCTTTGCTCGCTGGTTGTAGAACTTGAAGATGTACCTGCGTTCCTGTTGTAGCTGCCCTTTGTTCAGGGTAGCCTTAGATTTTATAAAAGCTCTGTTTATGTACTATTCAGACAGACTATGTATTTATTTCATTTTTGCTTTGTATACTCTATTCTTAGAAGCTCATGATTTGTACTACCAGTTCTTGGGGAGATGTATTGGTTTTAGATATTTTCTTTTAATTAATTTCATTAGAATTGGATAGTTATAAATTGGCTTACCTAACAGGTTGGGTTAGGTGCCATCACGACTAGTGGAATTTTGGGTCGTGACAAGGTGGTATCAGAGCTCTAGGTTCGTAGGTTCTACAAGTCATGAGCAATTGTCTAGTAGAATCTTGCGGATCGGTATGATGACGTCCATACTTATCTTCGAGAGGCTACAGGGCATTTAGTATATATACTTCCCATCTTTCTTTCCTTATCGTGCGAGATTGATTCAGCTTGAGACATAACTCTTTGAATTCCTTCCACGTATTCGTATGCGCACATGAGCGCTCGGCATCAGCTGTGCATTGATGGCTTGTGATTTCATGAACGAAGTTCGAGATGAGTATTCTATGTATGAGTGAAGGGGCCAGTCTGGAGGACTTGAGGCCAAGTTTAGATCGCAGCTTAATCTCGATAGCTTCAGTTGTAATTTGTACAATTGGACTCATATGTCCGGTGATGACCCTACAGTGAAATTTATGGCTCGATGAGCGGTGAAATGGCAGTATGATGGGTATGATATGACCGCGGGATGTGTTAAAACGATTTGAACATAACGAGAAGTGTTTCCTTGAAATGTAACGGAAAGCCATTGGATGCTTGATTTTTGAATTGATGTGACGTACAGTCTCGAGTGTGAATGTTTTGAAGGATCTTTTACGATTGTTAAATTTTGGGGTAAAACTAAATTCTCACGTCTGGTTAATGAGTTTGGACTCAGATAGACTAAGTGATTGCATAGTAATTGTGAATGCGAAAGAGTATAAAAGATACCATATTGAGGCATAGCATGTGGATTAACCCCTGCAGAGTAATCTACATAGGAGTATTCCTTATGATGTGAGTAGAGAGTTTATTTTCTGCCGACGGGGTGTATGGGTGGAGATTTGAATCTGAATCTGGTTGAAAAAGTTGACTTGTGCGTTAAGAGGATGAATACGAGCTTAGCGGATGATTGAGGTATTTTTATGGTTGGCGTTGTATGAACTTGGGAAGAAGTTTCGATGGATTGATTGTGGAATTATGGCAGTAAGAGAGTATTGATATTGTGAGTTATGGAATATTTTAATCTATGGCTTTGAGCCATGCGGGGGAGTCTGCTATTGAGAATTTGATTTCATGGTTAGGTGTTAAATTTTAATTTTTTTCTGAGGCATACTTGTGGGTTAGCTATGACTTGCAGAAGTTGAGATCGAGGGTGACTCGAATAAAGAAATTCCTAGTTAAGGATTATATTGCACGTATGAGTAAGTGAAATTCGCGGGATGAGTGAGTTGTTATTGGTGAATGATGCAGTGCGCACGGAGTATAAATTTTATATGTGGTGTTAAAGTAGAGTTACTTCTTTGCGTGTTGTGGTGCTAATGAGGCACGTGTCTTATGGCCCATTTGGGTGGTGCAATTAGATTTGAGCAAAGTGGGTGACTCCCGAGAAAAATTCCAGTGGGTTTGAGAATTTTATATAGCAATTGAGAATGTTTTCGGACTTATGTATGGATAAAACTCCGAGATTTGCATTTTATGGTGCCTGGACTTGCGAAAATTCTATATGACTATGGATTCTACATTTTGTGTAAAGAAGGTAAGAAGAACAGTTTCAAATTCACATAATGTATTCTCAGAGTGAGTGTTGTAGTTGTGGTATTTTTGAAGGTGCTTAAGAAGAATACAGTTGCTTATGGGCCGTAGGGCGTTGTGGTTCTATGTTAAGGTTTGTGGGGTAAGTTGTGGTCAAAGATCATGGTATTTTAGCAAGAAGAAATATCAATCTGAAGACAAATTCAAAAAGGACTCGAAGAAAAATAGGACAACTGGGTAGTAGGTTGGATTAGTATGGTAATGGATAAGATCGATTCCTTGGGTGCATATGATATGGGGGTTTTCTACAGGTGCTTTGTGGAAATACACCTGGACTTGGCGACTTGCGTGGCTTGGTCGAGTTAGAGGAATTTAATTTTAAGGGCTTGATTACGTGCAAATGGATTCCAAAGTATTCTTGATGGTTTCTACCGGTGTGGAGAATATGTTGTGTATTGTGATTTCCTCCTAGAAAGAAGCAAGAGAAAGGTTTCTAACTAAAATAGTATGTAAATTATTGGTGACTCAAAGTTGATAATATGATTCTTATGCTTTTCACATGATGGCAAGATAGATGTTATGGGTTGTACGAAAGCTATATTTTCATGTACAAGGTGGAAGTACAGTCTTGAAAAGAAGGTAACAAATTTTGGACAACATGGACGGTTTCAAATAACTAGATGAATACTATTACTACTTGGTGTTGTATTAGAAAGGAGCGGACTTCAGAAGGCGCATTGTATGTTTACTTACGGATGTATAAATTAGTATTGCGGTACTCACATGGTTGATAGACTACTGATATTCAGATTTTGTCAATTGGCACGGATGAACTTTTAAAGTATTTCTCGTGGGATGACCGTGTATGAGAGAAGTGTTAGGAATTCGGGCTATGGAGATGGAATCAAATATGGTGATTCGCGTGTTCTATGGATTCGGAGATTGGGAATTCCCAGGAGCAGATTGTTTCATGGTTGTGGGCTGTGAAGTTGTGGTCGGAGCTAGCCAGATGATAGAATGTGTTATGATTAAGTCATTATGGATTTTTTGAAGATTTTTTATCTATTTGTGGGTAACCCGAGTTGATTTGGGGTCCATAGGTAGGCCCAATTAAGATGTGTATTCTACACTAAGCCGGAATGGTTGGCTCTATACTGCTATTATTGAGGGATGTGTCATTTGGTTGATGTTGAACTTATTCATGTTCTGAAATGATCTGTGAGTTACTCCTTTATGCTACGAAGAGTTGTGATTCATTGGTTATGTGCATAGAGTGTGCAGTTCTATTTGAGCTTTATAGCGGAATGTGAGTGTGATGAGTACTTGGTGTATTACATGATCGATAGCGTAATGGTTATGTCCTTTCAGGTTTTGTGTGGTATTTTTGTCATTTGCCTCTCTGTCATTATTAATTCAGAGCAGGGTGGCTCGGAGTATATAACATGAACCTCGTGATAGAATCGGGTGATGGTTCTACGGTGTATGATGAATTTTCAGTGTTTCGTTGTGGATGTACTTGCTAATCTAGCGTGGCAGTTCTCTCATTTGAGTCATTTTCCATGACTGGGTACATTTGAATTGTTGTGTATTAGTGCACGGATGGCACGAGTTGTGGCTCTGAGTTATATTGGTGAGGCATGTCTATGGAACAGTTGTGTTTAGTAATATAAGGTCATTGGACCTAGAATGGGTACTATCAGGTTTGATTTCGATATACTCGAGAGTATAATATTGAAAGTCGGCTCAGAAAGGGATTATGGTCCTGGTTGGGGCGAGAGGGCTCCGTGACTTGTTGATCTGGTAAGTGGTCATAAAATTTTGCGTGTTTCTTTTATTATCATCAGTGTACGAAGGTTTTGGGATGAGGTTCTGTTCGATATGGGTTTAATACTAGAATGCAGTTGGTTTTGGAGTAGTCACTGCGATCAGGTATGGTGCTACGAGCGTGCGAGTTGTGTAATATGTTGGTTGATTATATCTGTGGTTATAGTTATAGCTCGATGCAATTTGTTCGGACTTATACGGTGTGTAAATGTAAGATTTGTGTCTTGAAAGAAATTCTAAAGGTTGGAAATTAAACACCAAGGTTTATGGGCTAAGGTTAAATTAATGATTTTCAGTTGTATTGTGTAGTCAAGCCTATGTGGGATAGGGTGATGTGGGTTCACCCTCGGGTACGTGTGTGGTAAGATGGAACGGTGATTTGATGGCTTGGAAATAAGTCTTGGCACGTTCGAGGACGAACGTATGTTTAAATGGGGGAGAATGTAATGACCCGATCGGTCGTTTTGAGTATTACAACCTTGCTTCTCCCTTTACTGCTCAAATTGTACTTTACAGTTGTTGTGT
>AWOL01S0131754.1:5649-21110 GCA_000715115.1 Nicotiana otophora
ATATATATATATATATATATATATATATCTCCTTAGGTTGAACGTACTTATTAACTTATAAGGGAATAAAACATTAAGGACATTGAAATATGTTACAGCTCTAATACATGACTGTCTTCCTACCGATACTGATTTGCAGCATACACTTCTCTCCTAAATATGAATCTTTTGTTACAAGCTTCTAAACACCTTTCAAAAACTAGTAGCCCGGCCGCATCCAATAATTAAGCATAACCTATATTGTTACTCCATTTGAATCACTAGCTAATTAATCTCTTCATAGTGTAAGTGATTAAGTACCCTATGCGCATGTTCATAAGCTCTTGGTGCCAAATAATTCTCAACTTAAAGGAATACTTAGACTAATCTATCAAATCTAAAGCATGATTTCCCCGGAACTAATCGCAAATATCAACAGTGTGAATCAACACGACCCTAAAGTCCTAGCAGCAATATATTGTAGTAATTTAAACATAGTTGATGAGCTCTGAAATTCATAAGGTCTTAGTCTGTATGGTTATTCTAGACAGATCGAAATAAGTCACTAGTCGAAGGTTTAGACCAAACGCAATTCATCACCATCTAGGCGTCTTGGTATTAGATCTGCTTCAATCGTAATCGTTGCCTGACCTAGACAAATGGAGCGTATGATGATGATGGTCCGAGGTAGTGCACTCAATGGGATAGGATGGAAATTTCCCTTTGTCTCTTACCCATAGTTGGTTTATTTGACACTCTTGAACAAACAAAACAATATACTTTATGGCATTTCTCTTATCACTTCATATCATGAGTGTAACGATCCGACTGGTCGTTTTACGTATTTGAGCCCTATTTTCTCTTTTTGAAGCTTCCCGTATATGTATTTGTGATTTTATGACTTGGGGGATAGTTGGTTTCGTTTCAGGAAGATTTTGGATTGAATTGGATCAATTGGTTCTTAGTTTAGAAGCTTAAGTTGGAAATGTTTATTGCGGTTTGACTTTTGTGAAAACGGCCCCCAAAATTATATTTTGATGGTTCCTATAGGTTCATATAGTAATTTTGGTATTAGGCATATGCTCAAAATTATATTCGGAGTTTCCTAAGCTAAATTGACTCTTTTTGCTGTAAGTTGGCAATTTGATGGTTTAGAAATTTCCTAAGTTTGACCATGGTTTGACTTTATGGCTATCGGGTTTGGATTTTGGTTTCAAGGCTTGTAATAGTTCAGTTTTATCATTTGAGACTTGTTTTCAAAGTTTGGTATCATTTCGAGTTGGTTTGGTAGGAATCGGACACTTGCTTATGATTTTAGCGATTCTTGAGCTTCATTGTAAATTTATATGTGTTTTGGTGTCCGATTCATGGTTCCGATTGTTATTTTGGTATTTCGAGCACATGATCGAGTTCATATGATGTTCTTAGACTTGTGTGGATGTTTGGTGTGAAGCTCCAAGGGATCAGGTGAGTTTCGGACGTGTTTGAGATTAGTTTGGTCATGTTCCATAGTTAATGGTGCTGGGCTGATGATGGAGGTCTTGCAAATGCGAGATCCTATTCGCATTTGCGAGGTAGGCATCACATTTGTGAGGTGGGATAGGGGACCTCAGAGTTCGCTTTTGAAAAAACTGGATCGCATTTGCAATTGGGGCTCCTAGGCAGGGGCGATCGTATTTACGATCATGGAATCGCTTTTGTGGAGGGGATTAACTTTGCAAATGCGAAGTTTTGGTTGCATTTGCGACATCCCCTGTGTTGATCAGGCATCGCACTTGTGATTCACTTGTCTCATTTGTGGAGTTCGCATTTGTGAACCTCAGGTCACATTTGTGACATCCGCAGCTAAATAAAAGGTTGGAATTTTGGGACTTAGTCTCATTTATCATATTTTTGAGTCCTAGACTCGTTGGGAGACGATTTTAGGACATGTTTTTCATACAAAACTATTGGGCAATTTCAATAGTATAATATGATTATTTATGAATTTTAACATTTAATTCATGGAATTTGAACATACTTTTTTGGAAATTTGTACTATATTGTGAAAAATAAAAATTTTATATTTGAGAGTCGAATTGGACTCGGATTTGAAAACCAAAATCATATTTGGTCTGGTGAGGTTATGGGTAGTCAAGATCTACCCTCCGATTCGAGTTTTGAGTTGGCAAGCATGGGTTGAGTTTTGTTGACTTTTGGAAAATTGTTAAAGATCTCAACTTTATTAACCGAAATTGTTTTTTCTTGAACTATTTGATATTATTAAGTCATTTTTGGTTAGATTTGAGTCCAGGGATGCGGATTTTAAGGAAAAAGCATTTGTTTTAGAGTAATAAATTGGCATAATTTAGGTAAATATCTTGCCTAACTTTGTATGAAGGAAACTTCCCCTTACGATTTGGTCTAATTGCATTAATTGTATTATGTGGAACGACGTGTATATAAGTTGACGAGTGTGTACACGAGCGTATGTATGGTAATTGACCGGATTAGACCTTAGGCTATTAATATGCCTTGAATTGGAGTTTGATTGTTACATGAAGTACTTTAGATTGTTGTTCATACCCCGTACCCTTGTGTTATTGTTGTTATTCTTGTACATATTATTGTTGAGTCATGGTCTATGTATTATTGTGGTTTTGGTATTATTGATTGGGCGATGTTATGGCATATGTGCACATGTGGTGCGAGTTGATTGTTGTATTGTGAATGAGATGCGCATGCGGCGGCATAAGGGTGGTGTGTAAATTGAAGCGCATGCGGTGAGATAAGGGGGCTTATGTGTGTGTTTCTAGCAAGGGAAAACTACTTCATTGTGATGCACACACGGCGAGATAAGTGAAACTATTTCGAAAAAATATGTTAAATGTGAAGCTCACGCGGCGTCATAAGGGTGATTTGTAATTATGATGTGTGGTACATCGAGGTGATTCTTATTGTAAATCTTGTGTTGGAACGATTTGTTGATTTGAACACATTATTTGACTTAATTAATTTCACTGTGTTTTACTTGTTTTGGTTAAATTGTCGTGTTATCATATGCTTACTCTTTGTTGCCATTTATTGTTTATGCTTTCTGTTGTTAGTTCTATATTGATATGCTGCATAGGTTTTATTTCTAGTGAGTGTATTGACTTGAACCTCATCACTACTCCACCGAGGTTAGTCTTGATACTTACAAGGTACCGTTTGTGGTGTACTCATACTACACTTCTGTACATTTCTGTGTATATCCAGGTACATCGGATCGTGCTGCTCACTAGTGATATGAGCTGAGTTGCAGAGACTTCAAGGTATTCCTGTTGTTCCCACTCACAGGCCTCAGAATCACCTTCTAGTGTTTCTTTGCTACCGTTTATCGCATTTCCAAGTAGTATTATATTTTGAGATTTCTTATGTAATCTCTATAGAGCTTATGACTCAGTTCTACCGGGTTTTGGGATCTATGTGACTTTGATTCCACTTTTGGTTATGTTATGTTACTCCTCAGCTTTCATTATTATTGAAGTCGTTGTTTGATTTTGTTAATATTGCTATGTGATAGGCTTACTTAGTCTTAGAGACTAGGTGCCATCACGTTCCTTATGGCGAGATTTTGGGTTGTGGCAAGTTGGTATCAACGCTCTAGATTCTTAGGTTCTACGAGTCATAAGCAAGTTTAGTAGAGTCCTACGGATTGGTACAGAGATGTCTACACTAATCTTCGAAAGGCTACGGAACTATTAGGAAATTCTACTTCTTTCATTCATTATCATGCAGATGTTTTGATTTCGGAATTTGAGCCATTGTCTTTTTATTCTCTCACAGACAGTGAGGACACGAGCTTCAGTTACAAATGAAGCTACCCCCCGGACTGGTGTTGCTTGAGGCCGAGGAAGTGATGACGCACGTGCTGCAGTGAGGGGCCGTACTAGGGCCGCGACTGAGGGGCCACTAGTGGCACCAGTTGGGGATCAGGCACATGAGATGCCTATTGCTACCCCTGAACTTCAGGAGACCTTAGCATACTTCCTGAGCATGTTCGGTACCTTGGCTCAAGCGGAATTAATCCCAGTTACACCGGCTAATTCTCAGGTTGGGGGGAGGAGCTCAAACTCCTGCCTCCCATACTCCAGAGTAGCGGGCTCATGTTGATCAGGCTTCAAGTGTTATGCTGGTGCAGCCCGTGAATGTGGTTCAGCCTGAGGCCAGGCCAGTGGCATAAGAGAAGGAGCAGAAGAGGCTAGAGAGGTTCAAGAAGTACTTTCCTCCTACTTTCAGTGGTGCAGCTTCTGAGGATGCACATGGTTTTCTATACCAGTGTCACCGTATTCTACGCACTATGGGCATAGTGGAGGTGAGCGGGGTCGACCTTACTACTTTCCAACTGACGTGGTCGCCCTATAGATGCTGGCAGGCTTACGAGGAGAGTAAGGCCAGCTAGCGCAATGCCACTTACTTGGGCTCAGTTCTCTGATATATTTTTGAGGGAGTTCATTCCGCAGACCCTAAGTGATGTGTTGCACACCGAGTTCGAGTAGTTGTGCCAGGGGGCTATGACCGTGTAGAAGTATGCTATGAAGTTTAGTGAGTTATCTCGTCATGCACTTGATTTGGTTTCCATTGTTAGAGAGAGAGTCCGCAAATTTATTGAGTTAATTGGTTATGGGCTCGAATTTGGGATGGAACGGGAGTTGGAGACTGATACTTCATTTCAGCAGGTTATGGAGATCGCTAAGAGGTTGGAGTGTATCCTCAACCAGGAGAGGGGGGTAGGGAGGCTAAGAGGCCTCGAGATTTTAGAGGATTTAGTGATTCCCGCTTTGCAGTTTTAGCTCGTCATGGCAAGGGTTATATCAGTCGACCAGTTCATTCTGCACTTATGGTTACTCACAGTGCACCAACCATTCAGGGACCTCAGAGTACTCATTTTGGACAACCATCTTCTAGTGGACCTCCTACATGGGGTGCTTACAGCAGTTATTCTAGACGGTCGGGTCAGACTTAGTACCAGCAGCCACATCCTCAGAGAGGTTCTTTCGAGTGTGATAATATTAGGAACATGGTGAGAGATTGTCCCAGACTTCGGAGGGGTCTACCTCTACATGGTACTCGAGCTATGGTTGCTGCTCCAGTTGCCACTCCACCTGCACAACCAGCTAGGGGTGGAGGAAATATGGGTAGAGGACGTCCTAAAGGGGGAGGTCAGGCCCATTGTTATGGTTTTCCTAGTAGGACTGAGGTTGTTGCCTAAGATGCTGTCATCACATGTATTGTTCCCGTCTCTCATAGAGATACATCATTTTATTTGATGCGAGTTCTACTTATTCATGCGTGTGATCCTATTTTGCTTTTATATTTGGATATGTCTTGTAATTCTTTGAGTAGCCCTATTTATGTGTCTATGCCTGTTGGGGATTCTATTGTGGTAGACTGTGTCTATCGTTCGTGTCTGGTCTCTATTGGGGGTATGGTACTAGGGTAGACCTTCTGTTACTCAGTATGATGGACTTTGATTGGATTTTGGGCATGGATTGGTTGTCTCCATATCATGCTATTCTAGATTGTCATGGTAAGACCTTGAAGTTGGCTATGCCGGGGTTGCCATGGTTGGAGTGGAGAGGTTAATTGGGTCATGTTCCTAGTAGGGTGGTTTCCTTTCTAAAGGCACAACGGATGGTTGAGAAGGGGTGCTTGGCATACTTTGCCTTTGTGAGGGATGTTAGTGCTTATACTCATACTGTGGAGTCAGTTCCGGTAGTGAGAGAGTTTCTAGACATGTTTCCAACAGCCCTACCAGGCATTCCACCCGATAGGGATATTGATTTTGGTATTGACTTGGTGCCGGACACTCAACCCATCTCTATTCCACAATATCGCATGACACTAGTGGAGTTGAAGGAGCTAAAGGAACAACTTCAGGAGTTTCTTGATAAGGGTTTTATCAGGCCGAGTGTCTCGCCTTGTGGTGTTCTAGTTCTATTTGTGAAGAAGAAAGACGATTCTATGAGGATGTACATTGACTACAGGCAACTGAATAAGGTTACAGTCAAGAACAAGTACCCACTACCATGTATTGATGATTTGTTCGATCATCTTCAGGGTGCTAAGGTATTCTTGACGATTGACTTGATATTAGGGTACCATCAGTTAAAGATCCGAGCTTCAAATATTCTGAAGACGGCTTTCACGATCCTCTAGGGACACTATGAATTTTTGTGATGTCCTTTGGGCTGACCAGTGCCCCAGTAACCTTTATGCACTTGATGAACAAAGTGTTCCAGCAGTATCTTAATTCCTTCGTCATTGACTTTATTGATGACATTTTTGGTCTATTCTCACAGCCGGGAGGATCATGAGCAACACTTGAGAATTGTACTCCAGACTTTGACAGAGAAGAAGCTATATGCTAAATTCTCCAAGTGCGAGTTTTGGCTTGATTCTGTGGCATTCTTGGGCCACGTGATGTCCAGTGAGGGGATTAAGGTAGATCCGAAGAATATTGAAGCAGTTTAGAGTTAGCCCTGCCCTTCCATGACTACTGAGATCTGGAGTGTTATATCGCCATTTCGTGGAAGGTTTTTCATCCATCCCAACACTTTTAACTAGATTGACTCAGAAGGGTGCCCCATTCAGGTGGTCGGATGAGTGTGAGGAGAGCTTCAGAAGCTCAAGACATCCTTGACTACAACTCCAGTTCTGACTTTGCCTTCAGCATCGGGTTTTTATACAATCTATTATGTTGCTTTACGGATTAACATTGGATGTGTGTTGATGCGGGAGCGTAGAGTGATTGCTTATGTTTCACGTCAGTTGAAGCCCTATGAGAAGAACTACCAAGTGTATGATTTAGAGTTGGAAACCATTGTTTACATGCTCAAGAGTTGGAGGCACTATCTCTACTCATGTCATGTGAGGTGTTCACGGATCATATGAGTCTTTAGTACTTATTCAATTAAAAGGATATGAACTTAAGGGAATGAAGGTGGTTAGAGTTATTAAAGGACTATGATATCACCATTCTTTATCATCCCAGGAAGGCTAATGTGGTTGCCAATGCTTTGAGTAGGAAGATTGAGAGCATGGGGAGTCTTTCTTTTATTCCAGTTGGGGAGAGACTATTAGCTTTGGATGTTCAGGCTATGGCCAACATGTTCGTGAGATAGGATGTTTCAGAGCATAATCAGGTTCTTGCTTGCATGGTATTATGGTCTTCTTTGTTTGAGCGCATCAAGGCGCGTTAGTATGATGATCCCCACTTGCTTGTCCTTAAGGACACGGTGCAATGCGGTGACTATTGGTGATGATGGAGTGTTGAGGCTTCATGGCTAGATTTATGTACCCAATGTGGATGGGTTACATGAGTTGATTCTAGAGGAGGCCCATTGTTTACGGTATTTCATTCATCCAGGCATCGTGAAGATGTACCATGATTTGAGGCAGTTCTACTGGTGGAGAACAATGAAGAAAGATATTGTGGAGTATGTGCCTCGTTGTTTGAACTGTTAGTAGGTGAAGTACGAGCATCAGAGACCAGGTGGTTTGCTTTAGAGACTTGATATTTCGGAATGGAAGTGAGAGCGTATCACTATGGATTTTGTAGTTGGACTTCCACGTACCTTGAGGAGATTCGATGTAGTGTGGGTCATTGAGGATAGATTGACCAAGTTTGCACACATCATTACAGTCATGACTACATACTCTTTAGAGCAGCTAGCTTAAATTTATCTTCATGAGATTGTTCACATCCATGGTGTGTCAGTGTCTATTATCTCGGATCGAAGCACATAATTTACATCGCATTTTTGGAGAACCGTATAACGTGAGTTGGGAAAATAGGTTGAGCTAAGTACGACATTTCATCCATGGATGGACGGGTAGTCCGAGCACACTATTCAAATCTTGGAGGACATATTACGTGCGTGTGTTATTAATTTTAGGGGTTAATGGGATCAGTTTATACTGCTAGCAGAGTTCACTTACAACAACAACTATCAGTCGAGCATCCAAATGGCTCCGTACGAGTCCTTATATGGGAGGCAATGTCATTCTTCGGTTGTATGGTTTGAGCCCGGGAAGGCTAGGTTGTTGGGCACTGATTAAGTTCAAGATGCCTTGGAGAAGGTGAAGTTGATTTAGGACCGACTTCATAGAGCGTAGCCCAGGCAGAAGAGTTATATTTATCAGAATTTTGCCCATGAAGGGTGTGATGAGGTTCGGGAAGAAGGGAAAGTTGAGAACTTGATATATTGGTCATTTTGAGATTCCTTAGAGAGTGGGTAAGGTTGCTTACAGACTCACATTGCCACCCAGCTTATTGGGAGTTCACTCGGTGTTCTATGTTTCCATGCTATGGAAGTACTCCGGTGATCCGTCACTTGTGTTAGATTTTAGCTCGGTGCAATTGGACATGGATTTGACCTATGTTGAGGAGCCGGTGCTATTTTGGACAGGCAGATCCAAAAGTTGAGGTCGAAGAACATTGCATCGTTGAAGGTTTAGTGGAGAGGTCAACCAGTAGAGGAGGTGACTTGGGAGACCGAGCATGATTTTTGGAGCTCTTATCCTCATCTTTTTTGTGAATTCAAGTATGTCTCTATACTTGTTCAAGGATGAATGTTTGTATAAGAGGGGGAGAATGTAACGACCTGACTCGTCGTTTTATGTATTTGAGCCTTGTTTCCCTTTTTTGAAGCTTCCAGTATGTGTATTTGGCTTTTTATGACTTGCGGAGATGATTGTTTTTGTTTCTGGGAGGTTTTGAAGTGAATTGGATCAATTGGTTCTTAGTTTAGAAGCTTAAGTTAGAAATGTTGACCGAGGTTTAACTTTTGTGAAAACAATCCCAGAACGGTATTTTGATGGTTCCTATAGCTTCATATAGTGATTTTGGACTTAGGCGTATGCTCGAAATTGGATTAGGTTGAATTGCCGCTTTTTGCCAAAAGTTGGAAGTTTGAAGATTTAGAGATTTAGGACTTATCTGTAACGTTTGGTGTCATTCCGAGTTGGTTTGGTAGGAATTAGACACTTGGTTATGATTTTAGCGATTCTTGCGTTTCATTGTAGTTTTCTATGTGTTTTTGTGTCCGATTCGTGGTTCTGGATATTATTTTGGTATTTCGAGCGCACTACCAAGTTCGTATAATATTTTTAGACTTGTGTGGATATTTGGTGTGGAGCCTCAGGGGCTCGGGTGAGTTTCAGACGAGTGTCAAAGTTGTTTAGTCATGTTCCATAGTTGCTGGTGCCGGGCTGATGTTGCAGGCCTCGTAAATACGAGATTCTGTACGCATTTGCGGACCTCACATTCAAGGACCTCGCATTTGTGAGGCGGGCATCGTATTTGCAAGGTGGGCTGGGGGATGCAATGTTGGCTTTTGCGAACACTGGATCGCATTTGCCATTGGGGCTCTTGGGCAGGGACGATCACATTTATGATCATGGGATTGCTTTTACAGAGTGGATAGACTTTGCAAATGTGAAGTCTGGGTCGCATTTGCGACATTCCCTATGTTCAGCAGACATCATATTTGCGATGGACTTGTCGCATTTGCGAGGTTTGTATTTGTGAACCTCAGGTCGCATTTGCGATATCCGCAGCTGAACAAAAGGTTGGGATTTCGGGACTTAATCGCATTTATCACATTTTTGAGTAATAGACTCGGTGGGAGGTGATTTTAGGAGACATTTTCATACAAAGCTATTGGGTAAGTGGTTTTGACTCAATTTCAATTACATAACATGATTATAAATGACTTTTAACATCTAATCCATAGAATTCGAAGAGAATTTTGGGAAACGTTTTACTATGTTTTGAAAAATAAAAATATGAGATTTGAGAGTCAAATTGGACTCGGATTTGAAAACCAAACTGTCACGACCCCAAAACCTAACGTGTCGTGATGGTGCCTATCGGTGGTACTAGGCAAGCTACCTTCCCAAAAATACTTCCAAACTAAATATAAAAGTAAAGTAAAGCTTTCCATATCAGAAACGTTTCATAAAATCAAAGTTAAACTCAAATTTGGAACAAAGTGCGGAAAACGAGCCCCAAACATCGGGGTGTCACCAAGTCATGAGCGTCTAAGTATTTAAAACTATTACAGCCAATGTCTAAAAATCAGTACAAAACATAAAGAAATGTGGAAGGAGTAACAAGGTCCTGCGGTCTCCAAAACGCAAACAGGCCTGGACTCAACAATCTCCGTGCTCAGACACACCTGGATCTGTACATGTAGTGCAGGGTGTAGTATGAATACAACCAACTCAGCAAGCAACATAAATAAATAAGGAACTGAGAAGTAGTGACGAACTATACAGAACACTTCAGTTGATAATTTTCACAGTTAAGAGTAAACATGAGCAAAAGATTAATTGCATAATTACCAATTCCAGCCAGACAATTTTCAGCTAAATGCAACAACAAAGTGAAATAGATGAAACCTCACAGACACTGTCACTCAAACCCTCAATAACTCGACACTCAACTCTCAGCCCTCAATGCACATGCTCAATAGGTACCTGCGCTCACTGGGGGTGTTCAGACTTATGAGGGGCTCATACAGCCCAAGCGCTATAATCTGCACGGACAACTCACGTGCTGCACAGACAACTCATGTGCCATAGTATAAATATCTGGATCCGCACGGACAACTCACGTGCTATAGTATAATATCTCACAAACAGGCCCTCGACCTTACTCAGTCATGAACCTCTCTAGCCTCATAGCTCTCAACAAAGAAAGGGAAAATAACCCAAATCAAAGTATTACAGTATCATATGGGAAAATAACAGAGACTGAGGTAAACATGTACAAGAATCACTATGACTGAATATAACTACCATGAGCACGAATATAGCCTAAGCATGATTTCTAACATGAAAGGCAGTCAAGTTCTAGTAGACAGGAATGCATATAAACACAAATAAAGGCTATCAGACTCCACAGTCTCTCGGGACGGACCAAGTCTGAATCTCTCATGGCGTACACCCACACGCCCGTCACCTAGCATGGGTGCCACCTCCAAATAGTCACATTATACCAAACTCCGGGTTTCATACCCTCAAGACCAGATTTAAAACTGTTACTTACCTCAACAGTGTAGAACTCCTACTCCGGAATGCTCTTGCCTCTCAAATCGCCCTCCAAACGTCCCGAATCTAGCCACAAGCAATACAATACGATCAATATAGGCTAAAGGAATCAATTCCACAAGAAACAAATACCAAATTATAGCCAAAATCCGAAATCGGCTCAAACCCGACCCCGGGCCCACGTCTCAAAATCCGACAAAAGTCACAAAACCTGAAAGCCTATTCACTCACAAGTCTAGCCATACCAAATTTACCAAAATCCAACTACAAAATCCCCTTCAAAACCTTAAAATTCCATCTCAAGAACTCTTCCACGGTTTCCCCAATTTATCACCCCAAATCACAATTTCGATGATAAAATCAAGATATAATCATGGAATTTAACAAAAACCAAGTGAGAAACACTTAGCCCAATCAACTTCGCGAAACTCCCTTCAAGAATCGCCCAAATTCATGATCTCTAGATCAAAATGAGCTCAAACCCTCTATTTTTGAATTTAACATTGTCTGCCCAGATTCCTTCTTTGCGAACGCGACCATCCTCTCGCGTTCGCGTAGACCAACTCAGACTGCCTCTCCACTTTACTCTTCGCGAACGCAAAAACCGCTTCGCGAACGCGATGCCTTACCAGCTCAAACCTTCGCGAACGCGACCATCACCTCGCGAACACGTAGACCAAGGACCTGGGGTCCCCAAGAGCCTTACTCCTCTTCGCGAATGCGACACCATTCTCGCGTTCGCGATGCACACACTTTCCTACCCTCCGCGTTCACGTCCTCACCTTCGCGAACGCGTAGAACAAAATTTCATCATTCAGAAACACTCTTTGCGAATGCGAGCCCCCTCTTACGAACGCGTAAGAGGAAACCAGAACCAAAATACAACAGATCAGCTATCTCACCAAGGCCAAAAATGATCCGTTAACCACCCGAAACTCACCAGAGGCCCTCGGGACCTCACCAAACATACCAACACATCCCATAACATCATACGAGCTTAGTCGAACCTTTCAATCACCTTCAATAACACCAAAAACACGAATTACACACGAATTCAAGCCTAATGAACTTCTAAACTTCCAAATTCGACAACCGATGCCGAAACCAACCAAACCACATCCGAATGACCTCAAAATTTACAAACACGTCACAAATGACAACACAAACCTACTCCAACTTCCGGAAATCCATTCCGACCCCGATATCAAAATTTTCACTGCCGACCGAAATCGCAATTTCCAACTTTTGCCAACTCAAGCCTAATTCCACTACGGACCTCCAAATCACATTCCGGACACTCTCATAAGTCCAAAATCACCTAACGAAGTTGATGTAACCATTAGAATTCAAACCCGAGACCGTTTACACATAAATCAATATCCGGTTGATATTTTCCAACTTAAGGTTCTAAATAAGATACTAAGCGTCTTAATTCACTCCGAAACCACTCCGGACCCGAACCAACTAACCCGATATATCATAATATAGCTGAAAAGCAAAAACGGAAGCAGAAATGGGAAAAACTAGGCTATGACTCTCGAAACGACTGGCCGGGTCATTACATCCTCCCATTCTTAAACAAACGTTCATCCTCGAACGGGTCTAGAAACATATATGGAGTCCCAAATAGGTGTGGATATCTGCTCCGCATCTCCCGCTCGATCTCCTAGGTGGCCTCCTCTACAAGATGACCTCTCCATTGCACCTTCACCGAAGCTATGTCTTTTGACCTCAACTTCCGAACCTGCCGATCCAAAATGGCCACCGGCTCCACATCATAAGTCATATCATTATCCAACTGAACCGTCTTGTAGTCCAAAATATGGGACAGATCGCCAATATACTTCCGGAGCATAAAAACGTGAAACACCGGATGCACACTCGACAAGCTGGGTGGCAAGGCAAGCTTATAAGCCACCTCCCCTATCCTCTGAAGCACCTCAAAAGGCCCATTGAACCGGGGGCTCAACTTGCCCCTCTTCCCAAACCTCATAACACCCTTCATGGGTGATAGCTTCAGCAAAACCTTCTCCCCAACCATAAAAGACACATCACTGACCTTCCTGTCCGTGTAGCTCTTTTGCCTAGACTGCACCGTGCAAAGCCGCTCCTGAATCAATTTCACGTTATCTAATGCATCCTGGACCAAGTCTGTACCCAAGAGCCTAGCCTGACCTGGCTCAAACCATCCTACCGGAGATCTACACCTCCTCCCATATAAAGCCTTGTATGGAGCCATCTGAATACTCGACTGGTAACTGTTGTTATATGTAAACTCTGCGAGCGGCACGAACTGGTCCCATGAACCCTCAAAGTCAATAACACAAGCGCGCAACATGTCCTCCAATATCTGAATAGTGCGCTCGGACTGTCCGTCCGTCTGAGGGTGAAAGGTTGTGCTCAACTCCACCTGAGTACCCAACTCTCGCTGCACGGCACTCCAAAACTGCGATGTAAACTGAGTGCCTCTATCTGAAATGATGGAAACTGGGACGCCATATAGGCGAACAATCTCTAGGAGGTAAATCTCCGCCAACCGCTCTGAAGAGTAAGTAGTACCAACTGGAACAAAGTGCGCGAATTTGGTCAGCCAATCCACAATCACACAAATAGCATCGTACTTCCTCAAAGTCCATGGGAGCCCAACAACGAAGTCCATGGTGATCCGCCCACTTTCACTCTGGGATCTCTAACCTCTGAAGCAAGCCACCTGGTCTCTGGTGCTCATACTTAACTTGCTGACAGTTGAGACACTGAGCCACAAACCCAAATATATCCTTCTTCATCCGCCTCCACCAATAATGCTGCCTCAAATCCAGGTACATCTTCGCGACACCCGGATGGATGGAATACCGCGAGCTGTAGGCCTCCTCAAGAATCAACTCCCTGAGCCCATCTACGTTAGGCACACATATCCGGCCCTGCATCCTCAACACGCCATCACCACCAATGGTCACATCCCTAGCATCACCTCACTGAACCTTGTCCTGAAGAACAAGAAGGTGGGGGTCATCATACTGACGCTCCCTGATACGGTTATAAAGAGAAGACCTGGAGACCACACAAGCCAATACACGACTCGGCTCCGAAATATCCAATCTGACAAGTTGGCCCGCTAAGGCCTGAACATCCAATGCCAATGGTCTCTCTGCTGCTGAGAGATATGCTAAACTCCCCAAAATCTCCGCCCGGTGACGCAAAGCATCGGCCACGACATTGGCCTTCCCCGGATGGTACAGAATAGTGATATCATAGTCCTTAAGAAGCTCCAACCATCTCCACTGGCAAAAATTAAAATCCTTCTGCTTAAACAAATGCTGCAGACTCTGGTGATCAGTATAGATCTCACAATGAACCCCATACAAATAATGATGCCAAATCTTCAAGGCGTGAACAATGGCTGCTAATTCAAGATCATGGACATGATAGTTCTTCTCATGGGTCTTCAAATACTGCGAGGCATAGGCAATCACCCTACCCTCCTGCATCAGAACACATCCAATACCTACCATCGAGGCATCACAATCCACAGTGTAAAAACCTGAAGCTGATGGCAGAAATAACACTTGAGCTATGGTCAAAGTAGTCTTGAGCTTTTGAAAGCTCTCCTCACACTCATCCGACCACCTGAATGGAGCACCCTTTTGAGTCAATTTGGTCAAGGGCGATGCAATAGATGGAAATCCTTCCACAAAGTGACGATAATAGCTCGCCAACGTCACAGTCTTAGCGTGATAATCTAGAACAACATGACATGCATATAACCAATCCATACCCAGTATCACATCAAAGTCAACCATACTGAGCAGCAAAAGGTCCACTCTGGTCTCCAGACCCCAATGGTCACCACGCATGACCGATATACGCACATCAAAATAATAGTATCACCCGCAGGAGTAGATACATGAACCGATAAAACTAAAGACTCATGGGGCATATATAGAAAATAAGCAAAATACGAGGAAACATATGAATACGTGGAACCAGGGACAAATAATACAGATGCATCTCTGTGACAAACTTAGACAATACTTGTAATTACAGCATCTGAAGCAATAATATCTGGTATGGCAGGGAGGGCATAGAAACAGGCCTGGCCACCCCCTAATCTGCCTCCCCCTTGTCACGCCCCGAACCTAAGAGCGAGACCAGCACCCGGTGCCTCACATAACCTGGCGTACCAAATTGTGACTAAGGGACTCTGAACATATAATGTCATACTTTGGCCATGGGGCCACCTTGCAAGACAATTTGCGAAGCAAAATATAAAACTGAATGGAAACTAGCGCTAACTAAACATCAATATAAAGCTAGGCCGACAAGGCCGTCATAGCTACTACAGCTGACAAACCACCAAATTATACATACCAGGCCTACAAACCCAACATACTGCACTAACCAACAGG
>AWOL01S0131760.1:899-13378 GCA_000715115.1 Nicotiana otophora
TTTTCCAACATAGGGTCTCCACTCCCTAGTTGATATTTTTAGACATAGGGTCTCTACTCCCTAGTCTGCTTTTCCAACATAGGGTCTCCACTCCCTAGTTGATGTTTTTAAACATAGGGTCTCCACTCCCTAGTCTGTTTTTCCAGCATAGGGTATCCACTCCCTAGTTGATGTTTTTAGACATAGGGTCTCCACTCCATAGTATGCTTTTCCAGCATAGGGTCTCCACTCCCTAGTTGATGTTTTTAAACATAGGGTCTCCACTCCCTAGTCTGCTTTTCCAACATAGGGTCTCCACTCCCTAGTTAATGATTATTTTAGACACAGTGTCTCCACTCCCTAGTCGCTTTTCCAACATAGGGTCTCCATTACCTAGTTGATGTTTTTAGACATATGGTCTCCACTCCCTAGTCTGCTCTTCCAACATAAGCTCTCCACTCCCTAGTCTCTTTCCCAACATAGGGTCTCCACTCCCTAGTTGATTTTATTTTAGACATAGGGTCTCCACTCCCATGTCTCTTTTCCAACATAGGGTCTCCACTCCATAGTTTGCTTTTCCAACATAGGGTCTCCACTCCCTAGTTGATATTTTTAAACATATGGTCTCCACTCCCTAGTTTGCTTTTCCAACATAGGGTCTCCATTCCCTAGTTAATGATTATTTTAGACATAGTGTCTCCACTCCCTAGTCGCTTTTCCAACATATAGTCTCCATTACCTAGTTGATATTTTTAGACATAGGGTCTCCACTCCCTAGTTAATGTTATTTTATACATACGGTTTCCACTCCCTAGTCTATTTTCCAACATAGGGTCTTCACTCCCTAATTGATTTTATTTCAGACACTCTACTCCTTTGTTTCTTTCCCAACATAGGGGCTCCACTCCATAGTTGATATTTCCAACATAGGGTCTCCACTCCTTAGTTGATTTTATTTTAGACATAGGGTCTCCGCTCCCTAGTCTCTTTTCCAACATAGGGTCTCCACTCCCTAGTTGATATTTTTAGACATAGGGTCTCCACTCCCTAGTTTGCTTTTCCAACATAGGGTCTCCACTCTCTAGTTGATGATTATTTTAGACATAGGGTCTCCACTCCCTAGTCGCTTTTCCAACATAGGGTATCCACTCCTTAGTTGATGTTTTTAGACATAGGGTCTTCACTCCCTAGTTGATTTGATCTTAAATGCAGGGTACACCACTCTCCGATATCTTTGCCAATATAGGGTATCCCATTCCCTGGCCACATTTTTCCAACATAAGGTGCACCAACCCTTAGTTGAGTCATCCTTTTGACAATAAAAGAACACCATGCCCCCAAAAAAAGAAGACTTTTTTCAAGGTACACCACTCCCGATCTTTTATTGCTTTCAATAAAGAAGTAGTTTAGAATTTTGTTACAATAACTCACGAAATTTTCCTAGTGCAAACTGGGGCGGAAAAATTTCGTCTGTTTGTTTGTTTTGATGTCTGAGTAGGTTTTACCTCGAGGCACAGGGTTCGAGATGACCAAAAGAAGAAGTCTCAATTCAGAATAAAAGAAAAGAAAAAATAAGTGAATCCAAAATGTAAAAGCAGTTAAAAAGATGTGAAATGCTCAAGACATGACTAAAGCCACGAACACTGGAGTCCCGATTTGATTAGAAGAAGTTATAGAACAATGAACAGGAACCCACAGCTAGTGAGCATCAAGTTTTAGATCAGAGTCTGCATGAAGAACCAGTCAAGACTCAAAATCAAGATTCAGAAGACTCATAGATATGAATCTTGTAACTCATAACTCATAGGCTTGTTTAGTTTCTTTTTTATTTTTATACAATAGCAGGACAACGGACTAGAGCCTCGACGGAACCTCACCCGACTATTCAACTCATCATTCCACTATTCTCCTTCAACTACACGCGACCTGATTCCCCTATAACCCGGGATATGTAGGCTATCCAAAACCAGGTCTCGGTTGCACCCTATCTTTTATTTCTTTTCCTTTTGAATAATGGTTTGGTAAAAACTTAGTCACATGGCTCACTTAGTATTTGCCTAAAAACTCTTCATGTTTTCAAGCAAAGAGGGGCAGTTGTGAGCACCTAATATTTGACTATATTTGAATTTTTATCACTTTCTACTATGTAAATATTTTCAGAAATTTAATATATATATATATATATTTTGTAGCTTTGTTACATTTGTTTTATATAGGGTAAAAATTAATAATAATTTAAAAGGTCAATTATTACTATTAGTATTATTTTTATTTTTATTTTTATCTTTATTTTTAAATAAAATGAATTAAAAAACAGAAAATAAATAAAATTATTATTAGTTTTGTTTTTGTAAAATTCGTATGGGAATTAAAAAAATAGTAAAAGTAGAAATATAAAATCAAAAAGTAAAAGTAAAAGTAGGTAGAAATTATTTAATTAAAAAAAGTAAAAGAAAGAGGAAAATTTAAAACATAAAAGTAAAAGAATGTGAAAATTTAAAAATGAAAAGGAAAATAAAGTTGGAATTAAAAAATAAAAGTAAGGGTATATGATTTTTTTTAATAAAAGTAAAAGTAAGTGTAAATTAAAAAAAAAAGTAAAATAAGTGGTGAAATAAAAAAGAAAAGTAAAATAAGTGGGAAATAAAAAAAGGAAGTAAAATAAGTGGGATTTTAACTATATTAAAAGTAAAAAAAAAGTGAAAAATTAAAAAATAAAAGTAAAGGAAAGTGGGAAATTATTTAAAAAACAAACAAATGGGAAGTGAAAATTCTTTTAATTAAAAAATTAAAAAAACTGAAAATTCCGAAATTCTTTCTATAAATAGAAGAGAATTGTGAGGGGAAAAAAAGAAGAGAGAAGGAGAAAAAACAATAGGGAGGAGGGAATTGAGAGAAATTTATTGTTCTTCTTATAGTATAAGGGAAATTCTACTCGTGTCATTCTTTCTTCGGCTTTCTTTAGAAAAATCCAGCAATTCATCATTTAAACTCCAGCCCCGAAACAACTGAAAACCAAGCTAAAAAGCTCCATAAAAATGAGTCGAAAATCCAGCGAAACAGTCCCCTTTTGTATAGAAAATAACAGCTCCAAAGTTGAGTCGTCGAGTTCGAGCTCCATTTGTCGATTTTGGTCGAGGCTCCATTTACATCCTTGTCCATTGTCCGAGTTTCAAAACAGTCTTGTAAAGGTCCATTTCTCTCATCATTGTTTTATTAAAATATTATGCTTGAATATATAATTTGATCTTATTTAGATTCATGAAGATTGATTTTTTTTTTTGTATTAATTGTTAGGTCTCATTAGCTTTGTTAAATTTTGCTACTTTCTTGATGATTAACATGAAGATTGATAAAAAATCTGATTTTTGGGCACGTAGTGAATGTTTAAACTTTGGGGATAAAATCTATGTGTGCTAGTTGAAATTAAAAAATGAGGTCTGGATTTTATATTAGGCCCGGTGGTTGGGTTTTGCTTAATGAAACATGTACTAATGCAACTGACTAATTGATAGGGGAGTAGCTTGATGAACTAGTAACTGGGCATACTTATTAATTGGCTTTAAAGGACCAATTATACCACAATTCAATTTAATTTATCTGGTCCAAAATAGTTTCTGTCATGCCCAATTTAGTAAGAGCAAAAGCTGACCCATTTTCCACAATTGATTTTCATAGCTCTTAACCTTACACAGATCTCAAACCCGTAAAGAAAAACAAATCATGAACACGTGCTAGTTGCTTTAGGCGCGATTAATAAATTATCGTGACTATGAGTATGGTTCCCGTGACATGGTCACGATACGTAAACCCCAACTCAAGTGCGCATTTCACGCGACTTGACTTCAACTTCGGATAATAATAAAAATAAACATGTTGTAAATTGCGGGTGTGTTTCACGTGATGCGATTCGCAATATGTACAAAAACAAATAAGTTTGCGACATTTCCACTTGTTCAAATAAGTTTTATAAATAATTAAAAGTGGTTAAAAGGAATAAAAATGCACATATAGGTTAAAACATGTATTAAATCAGATAACTAGACTGGTTATTAATAGTTGAGCGACCGTGCTAAAACCACGGAACTCGGGAGTGCCTCACACCTTCTCTCGGATTAACAGAACTTCTTACCCGGTCTTATGTGTTTGCAGACCATAAATAAGAGTGAAATTTCCTCGATTTGGGATTTTAAAATAAATCGGTGACTTGGGACCCCATAAATTATTCCAAGTGGCAACTCTGAATAAATAAATAATCCCATTTCGAATAATGTCACTTAAATTAGAAAAACTTCATGTCCCCTATCCCCTCAGGAGAAAGGAGGTGTGACATCTATTATATTTCAGTATGGTCCTGACCTGACCTGACCTCGTCACTACTCTACTGAGGTTAGGCTTGGCACTTACTGGGTACCGATTGTGGTGTACTCATGCCATTCCCTGCTCATATGTTTTTCGTGTGCAGGTCTAGGTACCGCTTATCAGCCGCATTACTAGTGAGACGAGGAAGCTATAGAGACTTCAAGATATATCTGCTGCGTCCGCAGACCTCGGAGTCCCTATCTACTCTTCCCCATGTCAAACACTTCTTGTATTTTCTTTTGATAGACTCTGATGTATAAAGACACTAGATTTTCCTTCTGTAGTTTGTGATTCATGATGTTCCTGGTTTTGGGATTGGTTGTGTATTTTTGAATAGTTGGTTATTGTACATGCCAAGCGGCATAGTACCCAGTTATGTTGTTATTGCTACAATTAGTGGTTAAATTTATGTTTTCATTTTATTATTTCGCAAATGTTAGGCTTACCTAGTTGTAGAGACTGGGTGACGTCAAGACATCATACGGAGGGGAAATTGGGTCGTGACACCATCATAGCTCAATACGACGGACCATCACAAAGTTCATTGTACTACTCTAAGCCTTATACTAAGAGGATTGATTGTCTAACTATGCCAACCAATTATCAACCACCAAAGCTGCATCAATTTGATGGCAAAGGAAACCCAAGACTACATATTGCCCATTTTGTCGAGACTTGTAGCAATGCTGGAACGCATAGTGACCTTTTGGTAAAGCAGTTTGTTCGTTCGCTGAAAGGGAATGCATTTGACTGGTATATTAACTTGGAGCCCGAGTCCATCGATAGTTGGGAGCAACTTGAGAAGGAATTCCTCAATCGTTTTTACAGTACCCGAAGAACTGTAAGCATGATATAGTTGAGAGACACCTAGCAAAGGAAGGGCGAGTCTGTGGTGGATTGCATCAATCATTGGAGGTCATTAATTTTGGACTGCAAGGATTGCCTTTCAGAAATATCTGTTGTGGAGATGTGCATTCAGGGAATGCACTGGTACAAGGCCACATAAAATTTCGCAAAGAAAAAATAATGTTTCGTGGTGCCGAACTAGGTTTACGTGTTTGAGGATTGTATTTAGGGTTGAACAATGCACTGGAAAGCAAAGGAAAAATTTGGGCAGAAGAAATGCACGTCTGTGGCCCCTTATGCGGCCGCAGAATCACTCTACGGACCGCATAATGGTTGTAGAGTGAGGCATGGATGGGCCATTTTGGAGGTCAGTTTTGCGACGCATTATGCGACTGCAGACCAATTATGCAGTACATTATGCGACCGTATAACAGGTCTGCGAGCCGCATAGTGACCGCAAGCTGAGTCAGTCATGCCCAGGTTTGAAGGCCAATTATGCGACCTATTCTGTGGACCACATATCAATTATGCAATCGCAGACCCTGTTCTAGAGCTTCATTTTTGGGTTTCTACAACCCGACCCTACTTCGTTAAATAGACGCAATGGATCATTTTTTTAACCAAAAATCTGACATTTTTAGAGTGAAAGAGTTCCCTATGAGAATGTGTTTCTCAATAATTGTTCTTCAATTCTTGCTCAAATTTTGGAATATTAAGAAGGAAGACCCACAAGGTCTTCACCCTATAGGTACAATTCTACACTCTAGCCCTTAATTTCGAAATTTATCTAAAACATGGATAATTAGCAAGATAATTTTGGGCATGAGAGTTGTTTATTTTACATGTATGTGTTATCAAGGGGTGTAGGAAGATTGTTGAACTAAGCATGGTAAAGAATGAGTTGTGGAATGATGGAATCCTCCATAAAAAGGACCTTGAAACCTTAATGCACACCTTGTGTTTGATAAAATACTCAAATGAGCTAGAACCATGATCATCTTCCTAATTTTGGTTCAATTTGTTATATTTCTAGAATAGATTGAAGTTGCTAAGATTTCTGAAATATTTTAGAGTTTAAGGAAGCTCAAGTGAGGTATGTTGGCTAAACTCTTCTCTTATAATTGAATTTCACGATATTCATGTAATTTATGTAAGTCCCGAGTGGTTCATTATAAAATTGGCTATTCCGAAATAGTTTGTGTTAAAAGTTATATGTTCAATATGTATACCAAATGCAATTATCATGTCATGTTATCATTTGAAAATGGGTTCAAGTATGGGCTGTGCATTAATAATGTTTTGACTTCAAGTCAAGTTCAAACGAAGGCTATTATGCCAAATTTTTTGAAATATCTCGATGTGCCTAAGACTCTTAATTGCTCAACTGTGTACTACAGACCTTGAATTGGATTGCATTTGTTGTTATTGTTGATGATGATGTTTAAAACTGAAAAGGGTGAGCATGAAATACTAAATACGGCTAACGTGCTAAGAATGATTTTATAATTGCAGCCACTAGTGCCAATGAAATGAATAGATGTGAAAGAAGTATGAAATGCGATGATCGATATAAAAGGTTTATGTCTCGAATAAGACAACCTAGTTGATCAAGGCGTGATCGGACACTATGTCGCACACATGGTGGTGATTGTGCTGGAAATTATAATTGAAATTGTCATTATAGTCGATGTCTATAATGAGATAGCCTAGCCGATCAGGTCGTGATTGGACTCCGTGTTAAAGGTACGGTGATATTGATATTGAGAGTGATTGCGGTTGATGTCTCTAATGAGATGGCCTAGTCGATCGGGTCGTGATCGAACTCCATGTTAAAAGTACAGTAGTATTGGTATTGTAAATAATGGTATTGTGAACGATGGTATATCGGTACTAAGAATTTTCAACCTAAAAATATGAAAATCTACTTGAAATCTTATGTGGTCCTTAACTTGATATTTTGGTATTGTTCGAGGCTTCCATTGATTTTATGATTGTTCATTCTTGTGATATTATTCATTCTACTGAGAGGGTGTTTAACTATACATACTAATGCTATTCGACGATAATAACGTCCCTTTTGCCGGGGGCGCTGCATCTTTAATCGATGCAGGTGGTTCCACAACATGAGACATTGATGAGTGATAGCGGTGCACCCTCTTCCCAGCTGACTTAGTGAGATCCACTTCATTTTCGGGTCATGTATCTTTTGTTCTTTGTGTATTGTGTTTGAGGTATAGCCGGGACCTTGTTGTCGGCATTATCATAATACTCTTTTTATCTATAGAGGCTCCGTAGACATAGTGTGGGCTGTGTATTGGTGCTGGAAAAGTCAAACTATGTTATATTGTGGTTGTATTACTTGTTCCATTTGAGACTTTAAAATGATGAAACTATTGGTAATGAATTTGTATTGTAGACAAGGTCACCTTTTTGTCTAAATAATGAAAATATGTATTATCTCCATTCATGGATGAGTTTGGGTAGAAGAAAATCTAGCAGGTTTGCTCGGTCGAGTTCACTCGGTTGAGCGTCGGTCACGCTTTCCGATTTTGGGACGTGACAACTAGGGCCTTTTGTACATCCTACAAGGGATCAAACCGTGAATTTTTGAAAAACTTGCAACGCGAACTCACGACATAGAATTAAGCATCGCAAGCCATGGAAAGGCATCCCCATTCGCTGATCAGAAGGAGTTCAAGAAAAATGTTGCATCAAAGAACCAAACCAAAGAATCTATGGAGGTGAAAGCAACTTTTATGAAAGTCACGACTAAGCAAAAGGTCAAGGAGGATAATACCCTAAGTCAATATCCCAAAGAGGAGAAACGTCTTCCAACCTTGAAGGAATTGTAGGCGAAGGTTTATCCATTTCCATATTCAGACGTATCCACGATCCTCGATGAATTGCTGACCAAGAAAGTCATTGATCTCCCTGAATCAAAAAGGCATGAGAAAATTGGTAAATTTGACGATCCAAAATACTGCAAGTTTCATCGCGTCATTAGCCACCCTACAAAGAAATGCTTCATCCTAAAGGAGAAAATCATGGCTTTTGTAAGTAAAGGAAAAATCATCATAGACATGGATGAAACAACATAAGAAAATCATACAAGTATCGCGCTCAAGGAAAAGAAGTGTTCAAGGTTGCAGAACGCGTCAAGCACCGCCTTCTTACAATTTTGAAGTTTCGAGCCCGTTGAAGTTGATGTTCCAGGAAAAACTCTTGAAGGTTCACTAGAGCTTGACACTTAGTCTAAAGACAAAGAAAATGAGGGTTGGACTCTTGTCACTCATTAGAAACAAAGACATCAAGAAGTTTTGAGGCTACCATTTCCTAAGTCAAGAGTTAAAATAAGCAATGTGGATAAGCTATAACCACCAAGAATTATCAAATCTTCTATTAGTAAGAAGATTAACGGTGCCTTATTGCCGAAGTTCCAAAAGCCCAACGCATTGCATGAATTATTTCCTGGAAAATTCCTTCATGGAGGTCATGTTGGTGCAACTCGTGTAGTTTCTAGTACTGATGAAACAAATGAAAGGAACGATAAGCTTGCTCCAATGAAAACACAAGAACAACATGATAACAGAAAAGTTGTCACATGTCGTGCAACAATTTCCTTCACAAATGATGACTTGATGTTGGGGTCTAGGTCACATAACAAACCTTTGTTCATTGTAGGGGCCATTCGGGAACAATATCTCAATCACATACTTGTTGATGATGCCACGACTGTCAACATCATGCCAAAGGTGGTGCTAAAAATACTTGGGATCTATATCGATGAGCTATCCAAAATTAACCTAACAATCCAAGGTTTCAACAAAGGAGGACAACGAGCCATATGTATGATCCGCGTGGAATTATCCATTGGTGAGATGAAGTCAAACACCCTGATTCACGTCATAAATGCTAAAACATCATACAACCTACTGCTCGGACGTCCTTGGATTCATGATAATGGAGTTGTATCGTCTACTTTGCATCAATGTCTGAAGTATATAAGGGATGGAGAGATAGTCAAAATTGATGTAGACATCAATCCTTTCACTATGGCAGAGTCATACTTTGCAAATGCAAAATTCTACCTAGATTTTTGTGAACCAAGTATGGAGAAACCATCATCAGTCGACGAAGCTGATGTCAAGTCAGAATAAAAAGAATGAGGTTCAATGGACTACCACCAAGCTGCCTAAGAAGAGAACTGAAGAAGTTTCCATTAAGCTATCATCATCTAAAGGTGACATACCGACAAAGACTAATAAGGAGCATCTAGTTTTTCGATATGTTCCACGTGAGCGTCGAAAGAAAGGGCAACCTTTGCTACATGAATGTACTCCTAAGAAGAAAATGAGTCACAAAGATATCCAATATTTGAAGGAGCATATGACTGTCCTAGTTGCACAAATTCCAAACGTGACTTGTGAGTCTACTAAAGGCAATCTCCAAGCTGATAAAATAAAAGGAATTTATGATCTTAAGGCATTCACACTGCTTACAAAGTCTGGTCATGACTTCTCCAATCCATCAATACTAGGAGAACTCAAAGACGAAGTCACTGGTGAAAAGATACATGGGCTCAATGAGTCCCAAATGAAGTTGAGAAAGCAAGGGCACTACGTCGCCACTCAAAAGTTTGGGTTGGGATTCAGTTTGGCAGAGCCTCTTTGAATTTCATCTAAGAGAAGCAAAGAGATAGCTTCACCACCACACACATCGGTATATGAGATGAAGAAATGTAAGGGCAAGAAAATAAAACAACGGGCTTCAGTGTTTGATCGCATTGGAGGCTCAAACCCTCTGATCTCGGTGTTTGAAAGGCTAAGTAACAAAGGTGAATGTGTATCTTCCAAACATCTAAAAGAAGTTTCCACTACCTCAAAGACTTTTGTCATTTGTCGTCTGGAACCACAAGGAAGTCACCACCTAGAAAGATATTGTCAAAACATAAGGAGCAAGTCCATGAGGAGCGGGATCATTTTGAAGTTATTGCTGACAAAGAAATCTGTATTTATTTCCTATCACGTATGAAAAAGAAGTCTATTTTGTCAATATCCACATATGGCCCACTGAAGTTGCAAAGGAGAACCATTGTTTACACTTGCCAGCCTCGTAAAGAAGCAGAGAAAGAGAAAGAGGAAGAGAAAGAAGCCAAGCCGACCATCGAAGGAAGTCGAAGAGAAAAGTCAGACTTTGTAGAAACATCCTATCACATAACTGTGGAAGATAGCATGTGCCTTCACGTTAATGATGAAGTCCACAAGGCTCCCCCTAAACTAAAATATGGCGGTCAATCAACTGTGGATGAGCTTAAGGAACTCAATTTAGGCACTCCGGAAGATCCACGCCCTACCTTCATTAGTGCGCTTCTTACACCTCAGGAGGAGGAAGCATACTCCAAGTTATTGACCGAGTACAAAGATGTCTTCGCTTGGTCGTATAAAGAAATGCCTGGTCTTAGTCCTAAGGTAGTCGTTCATCATTTAGGGATCAAAAGTGGAGCACGACCTGTGAAGCAGTCATAACGCATGTTTCGACCTGAGCTAGTACCACAAATTGAAGTCGAAGTCAACAAGCTCATCGAGGTGGGATTTATTCGAGAGGTGAAGTACCCATCACTTGGGGCACTACTTGCTCAAGAAAATGATGAAAGAAAGGAACAATCATTGTACTACCTCAGTCAAACTCTGATAGGAGCTGAGTTGAACTACACGCCTGTTGAGAAAATATGCTTAGCGTTACTTTATGCAATAAAGAAACTAAGGCATTATTTTTAAGCATACACCATCAAAATCATCTCTCGAGCATATCATGTGAAGTTTGTGATGACTCGACATGTTCTTTCTGGACGCCTAGCAAGATGGTCCATATTATTTAACCAATATGAGATCACATACACACCTCAAAAGGCTGTGAAAGGACAAACACTCACTGATTTTCTAGCTGATCACCCTCTTCCACGGAATGGGAGCTTTCTGACGAGTTTCCATATGAAGACATTTTGTTCGTTGAAGAATTGCCACCATGGACAATTTGCTTTGATATATCCGCATGTCGGAACAGTGCAGGGGAAGGTGTTGTGTTGGTCTCTCCAGATATACAAGTCTTGCCATTCTCCTTTGTTTTAGGTGAAACATGCTCCAACAAGGCTGCAAAGTACCAAGCTTTGATCATCGGTCTTGAAATGGCATTAGACATGAAGATTCTATAGTTGTAGATATACGACGACTCTAAGTTTATCATCAACCAACTTTGGGGGATTTAAGATGTAAAGAAGGAAGATCTATTTCCAATCTTGCTGAAGCTTTTAACAAGACGCTTGGTAACCTTTTGAAAAAAGTTGTTGCAAAGAACAAGATATAGTGGCATGAGAAAATTGGTGAAGCTTTGTGGGCATATCGGACAACCTTCAGAACTGCTACACTAGCAACTCCTTACTCTTTGGTGTATGGTATAAAAGCAGTCCTTCTGTTGGAGCGACAAATTCCATCATTGCGGATCTCAATCCAAGAAGGACTCACGTCCAAAGAGAATGCTCAACTTCGCCTAGCAGAGTTAGAGGCATTAGATGAGAAAAGATTGGAAGTGCAACAAAAATTGGAGTGCTATCAAGCTCGACTAGCTAGAGCCTTCAACAAGAAAGTGCGGCCACGATTATTCCAAGTGGGAGATTTAGTCTTAGCTGTTCGACAACCCATAATCCTCAATAAAAGCATAGGCGACAAATGTACCTCAAAATGGGATGGGCCATATGTTGTGAAGGAAGCCTATTCAAGTGGCACATACAAAATTGTTGATAAGGATGGCCTCAGAGTTGGTCCAATCAATGGCAAATTTCTGAAGCAGTACTTTCCATGAAAGTGAGCTACACTCCTCGACGTACGAGCCTAAACTGCAAGTCATGACGCTCCTCGACGCACGAACTTGAACTACAAGTCATGATGCTCCTTGATGCGTGAGCCTAAACTGCACGTTGCTACACTCTTGGCCCGCATGAGTCTAAACCGTGTACAACCAAAAAAAAGTCCGCTAGGTTAAAAACCTCGCGAGAGGCAGCCTAGGAAAAAATTAGGACATAAAAAAAAAACTCACCCCTATGAACTACGTTATGACTTGATCCTCTTCTTCGAGGTACGTAGGCAACTTAGAGTTTAATTCTAAGTTTTGTCGCATGAGTTTTTAAAAAATAAAAGTTTAGCGTCATCGGATCATCACACTAACTCATCCAAATATGGAGGCATATCTATAAGGAAAAGAAGATGATTTGCGTTGAAGTATAAAAGATGTTTTAT
>AWOL01S0131766.1:14935-26697 GCA_000715115.1 Nicotiana otophora
TACCTCGTCTCAAAGCTTACTTCCCAATTCAAGAATGCGCTCAAACCTCCAAATTTGATGCCAAACGACTCGGAACTAGCCAAACATTATATAAATCGATCAATCTATTGCCTAAAACTTCATATCTCCACTATTAAAGTGATTACCCAACCAAAACTGCAAGATTCCTAAAATTCACCCTCGGTCCCACACGCCCGGATTCAGGAATATATTGAAGAAAGATGTTACCCATAACCTTAGGAACCTAATATATGATTTTCACTAAGTTTCACAATCATTTTCATGGTAAAATCTCATTTTTATTAAACCCTAGGTTTTTTATCTCAACCCATGATTGCTACCAATTTTCATGTTGAATTCTACCCACAATATATGTACTAAACTCATATTTCAAAGAAATTACTTACCTCACAAAGCTAGGTCGAAATCCTCTCCTTAGAAGCTCTCAAATCGCCCAAGAGTGGAAGACAATGTGATAAAAATGGTCATAACCCGTAATAAATAAGGCTCACTGCCTCCAGCGGTATTCGCACCTGTGGTCATAGGGCCGCACCTGCACCCTCGCTTCTGTGGACAAGGGTCCGCTTCTGCGGAATTCACGGGGCCGGCTGGGATCGCTTATGCGAACGGGTACCCGCTTCTATGGTCCTGCTTTTGTAGAGGATGGGCCGCATCTATGGATCCTGTGCTGGCCTCCTTTGGCCGCTTCTGCGAGCATTGAACTGCACCTGTGAGCTTGCACCTACAGCTGACCAAGCGCATGTGCGGTTTTGATAGATCTTGTGCATCAGTTGTTGCTCCAAATTCTCATCTTGGTCTAAGCCTCGTACGATTGACACTCGGGGCCCCTGGGGCCCTGCCCGAATATACCAACAAGTTTGGAATCATAAAACGGACTCGCTCTTACTCTCGGAATGCCTGAAATAACACTAAAACTAAGAATCGCACCACAAAACCAATTGAATCAAACTTATGGACTTCAAGTTCTTCAATTTAATTCCAATGCGCCGAAACATACTTAAACTACTCATAATGACACAAAATTTTACGTGCAAGTCTTAAATGATATTACGAAACTATTCCCGATCTCGAAATTCTGTTTGGAACTCGATATCACCAAAACCCGCTCCAAACCTAATTTAAAGGACTTTTAAAACTTTCAAGAACCAACTTTCACTATTAGGCGCCGAAACGCTCACGGGTCATCCAAAACCCAATCCGAACATACGCCCAATTCCAAAATCATCATACAAACCTATTGGAACCGTCAAATCTAAATTTCGAGGTCATTTACTCAAAATGTTGACTTTAGTCAAACTTGGCCTTTTAAGCCAACCTTAAGGAACCAAGTGTTCTGATTTCAACCCGAACCCTTCCAAATCCCAAACTAACCATTCCCGCAAGTCATAAAATAGTAAAAGTATGTACGGGAAGTCTTATTTAGGGGAATGGGGTTCTAGAAAGAAAAATGACCGGTCGGGTCGTTACAAAAGACTTCAAAATCCGTTCCTCAAAAAGAAAACCCTTCTTCCTCGAGACCATCTGAGAACGTTTTGCCTGTTGTTACTGAGGAACCGACACCGGAACCCCCTCTAAAGATGTTCGTCCCTATGGGGTGCCCAATCAGAGCCGATTTCAAGGTTGAGAAAACCTCCTCGGTACCGGGTCGGTGCGAGCCGGTCTCGAGATACATATGTTCGGTCATCGCTAGTGTCCTCGCCAAGGTCAAGGAGGACTGCAACTGGGTCGATAAGCATGTGGTTGTTCCTACGCCCGAGGAAGCAATCACTACCCACGTGGAGGGTTTTTTAAGTGTTTACACTTACCCTTTTATGCTGGATCCTTTAGATCCAGTTATTATAGCCTTTTGCAAAATGTATGAGGTGACTCTCGGGTAGATTCATCCTTCATTTTGGAGGATTGTAATTCTCCTTCGCTTCTTTATGAGAAAACTCAAGGAGTGTCCTTTAACCATCGACCACCTTATGCGCCTATATAGTCCACGACTTTATCGAGAGGGATTAATCAAGCTTGCATGTTGGGCCAGTAAGGCCCCATTCTCGAGTATCGACGAGGATCAGGATCGAGGCTGGTTGGGCCGATTCGTTCGAGTGAAGACCGCGGATTTAATATCGGCCGAGGATATGCTATTTTTTGAGAAATAGAACATGAAACATAAGTATAACCTTGCCTTTAAGATTTCTTTTATAGATTTTCCTTTTCCTCCCTTCTCATCGATATTTTGTGATGGTGCAGCTGTTGCTCGGATGTCGGATGCAGTTCCTCTACTCAAAGAGTGGGTCGAGGGTATCGCAACATAGAGATCTTACTCCGAGCTCTCATGGTGTGAACTTTCGAAGGGCCGATGGGAGGCATGTTCTCATGGTAAGATTATTTCTTTAAGTTACATTCGACCTTACATTCATGTCGTCGATTTCTAACTTGTTTTACTTTCCTTTTGCAGGTTTACCAAAAGATGTTGAAATGAGGCCTCCGTCCGTTGATGATGATATTTTCACCGATCCCCTTGCTCCAAAGCAGGATAAAGAGAAGAAAAGAAGAAAAGCTCTGAGCTCCCCGAGCTACTAAAAGAAGAAACCGAAGAGGAGGCTGGTGCGCACATCCAAAGAAAGTACCAGTGCCCGAGAACTTCCATCGGACTCAATCTGCCTATTTAAGGATGAGTCCGAAGGAGAAGAAGAAAACTCTGAATTGTTGACCCTCATGAGAAGCGGTATAGAACTGCCTTGAACCAAGGGGGCCGATGAAGAGGCAGTGGCCGAGGCCTTCGAACTAGGGAGGGTCGTGTCCATTTTGCCCCGAGCTGGGGAGGTCGACAAAAGAGACCGTGGCCGATACTTCTCAGGTAGAAGATAATGTACCGAAGGATGCACTCTGGGTGATAGATCTCTCTGGGTCACCTTCATTTACTGATTCTATGATAAACGAGGCTCAGACGTTGAAAGGTCACCTTAGCGAGGGGCCCCAAGGAGCAGTAGATCCTTTTAACCATTTCTTCGATGGCTTGGATTCTACCGCCTCGGAGAACGTCATCGGGTTGGGTGACATACTATACCAAATAAGATACCGTCTTCGAGACCTAGCGGATCTTCCTCAAGTCTGAAATTAGTNGCCTATTTAAGGATGAGTCCGAAGAAGAAGAAGAAAACTCTGAATTGTTGACCCTCATGAGAAGCGGTATAGAACTGCCTTGAACCAAGGGGGCCGATGAAGAGGCAGTGGCCGAGGCCTTCGAACTAGGGAGGGTCGTGTCCATTTTGCCCCGAGCTGGGGAGGTCGACAAAAGAGACCGTGGCCGATACTTCTCAGGTAGAAGATAATGTATCGAAGGATGCACTCTGGGTGATTAGATCTCTCTGGGTCGCCTTCATATACTGATTCTATGATAAACGAGGCTCAGACGTTGAAAGGTCACCTCAGCGAGGGGCCCCAAGGAGCAGCAGATTCTTTTAACCATTTCTTCGATGGCTTGGATTCTACCGCCTCGGAGAACGTCATCGGGTTGGATGACATACTGTACCAAATAAGATACCGTCTTCGAGACCTAGCGGATCTTCCTCAAGTCTGAAATTAGTAAACCAATTCCGAGCTCCGAGTGCAGATCCTACCCGGAAGCGGTCAATCATTATGTCAGTTTCGGAGGATGCCCGGGTTCTCTCCGCCCCCGTAGGGATTTCCAGTTATCTTCTGTGCCTGGTGACCGAGAGTATCAAGCCAAGATGAACGAGGTGGAAGCGCCCTGCCTATTCAACGAAACTCAACAGGAATTAGATCGGGTAACTTCGAATGCCCCTATATTATGTACTTAGATTTAGTCATAAACAATCATAACATTTTCTTTTGTGCTTGCAGGCCTCGGTGCTTCATCACGAGACCTTTATCCAATATTGGGAGGAGTTAAAACATCATGAGGTCGAGACTCAGGAGCTTACAGAGAAGAGGGATGCTTGCAAGCTTCTTAGTGAGAAACTCCAAGCTGAGCTAGAAGCGGCTCGGAAGGAGCATGTCGACCTGGTCGAGTAGGTAAGAAGAATTTTTTAGGTTAGTGACGATGAGGTTGCTTCAAGTGATTTCGACAGGTGAGCCTGGGCACATGTGAGCCTGGTTGGAAGGATCATGCCGATAGGTGAGCCCGGGCACAGGTGAGCCTGGTCGGAAGGAGCATGCCGACAGGTGAACCCGAGCACAGTTGGCTTCGGCTGAGGTCCGGCTTTGGGCTGCAAAGGAAAAAACCTCAGTAAAGCCCAAAAAGATCGAGGAGCTTCAGTCTCAGCTGAACTCGGCTGTCTCCGGTCAAGAAAAGCTGGCCTAGGATCTTGAGGCGGCCAAGTCAGAGGTTGCTGATGACGAGGTGGCTCAGGACCAAGTGAGAAATATGGTGAAGCACACGAAGTGGCAATTCCAAAGAGAGGCTGTCGAGGGAGTCCATGCTCGGGATTTTGATTTATTGGTTGAAATCTAGAATGCCAAGATATAAGAAGCCAAGGCCAGGAAGCTGGCTTATCCCGAGAAGGAAGATTCTGAAGGGTTTGGAGATTCAAGTGAGTCCGATGGTGGCGAAGACCCCGTAGGCGATGACGTGCCCCCCGATGAAGACTACGCCATTTAGGATCTTTGTAGGCATTTTTGCCTTTTGTTTTTTGTATCATCTTTTTGTCGAGGCCGTTCGGCCTTTGTAAAAAATTTGTATCGGGGCTATTCAACTCTTTTAAAAAGAATTTTTGATATATATATAAAAGCCTTTTTCCCTTTCACAGCTTTTGAATTTTCCCTTTGCTTTTTTATTTGTATTCACAAAGATCGAAATGCCTTAGCATGAAATAGTTAGGTTATGTTAAGGTTCGAACAAACCTTGACTTTAATATTATTTTGTTTTAAGGCATCGTGGGGATTCGGTGTTACCGAAAACTTTTTCCCAAAGTAGTTTAGTGTTATAGTTTGTCGACGGGTAGCCTTTAGAACCGGTTATGAAGATTATTTTAATGCCTTATTTTTATTACGGGTCTCGGAACTCTCCGAGCCTTTTTTAATATAATCGTAGTCTTTTCGAATTCGGGCAATACCAAATAGACTTTGTGCCCTTGGGTTTTGTTATCTTGGCACAGTCGTAGCCTTTTAATTCGGGCAATGCCAAATAAGCTTATACCACCGAGGTCTGATAGCTCAGACCGTCCAAGTTAGTTTTCAGGCGGTAGTCCCCGAGTGAGAGTGATTGTTCGAACTCGGATTATGGTGGCCCTTGGGCTCGATACCTTTCGGGAATTGTATGTAGGAAATTCTTCAAGAAATGTAAGAACAAATTTAAAGGACAAGATGTTTATGCGCAAGGAAGAGACTTCTTTTCATTTTATTGCATAATAGTTACACATGTATACAGGATTTGTGCCAGTGTCTGAGCAGTCTATGTGGGCATGGTTCATTTGACCATTTGGCCCTTACAATGAATTCTATCGATCAAGACCCTTCAATCTTGAAATCTCTTCCCATGCTATAGTCGATATCCGAGGGTAATGCCCCCCCAATATTCGGGGTTGATCGAAGAGAGAGCTTTAATGCTGTTGTGATTATTCAACTTTAAGTTAGCACGATTTACTGGCTGCCTCATTAAAAGCCTTGCCGGAAATCCCATTTGGGACAAAACTGATTCAAGGGAAAAAAAGTGCAATGCGTGCTTTCAGACCTAAAATCTCGTATCATCCCTTGTTGGTTACCTGCAAGCGCTGGTTTAAAATGTAAAAGAAAGAAAGAATGGGGTCGTACCTTAGCAGTAATATCACCTCAAGTGATTTATATTCCTGTTGTTCGTTAATTACTCGCCGTTCATTGTTCCGAGTTTGTAGGATCCTTTTTCGGTGATCTCGACAATTTGGTACGGTCCTTCCCAGTTTGGCCCCAATTTTTTCCTTCGTTCGGGTTTCGGGTGCTTAGTGTGACCATCCTATGTACCAAGTCCCCAGTATTGAAATGTCGAAGATTGGACCTTCGATTATAATACCTTTCGATCCGCTGTTTTTGGGTGGCCAATCGGACAAGGGCGGCTTCGCGCCTTTCATCTAATAGCTCCAGGCTCGTACTCATAGCCTCATCGTTTGATTCCTTCATTGCATATAAGAGTTTGATACTTGGTTCTCCGACTTTGACTGGGATCAGAGCTTCGGCGACATAAACAAAAGAGAACGGGGTAGCCCGAGGTCGTATGGTATGCCCATAGGACTTCGGGTAGTATTTCCTTCCATCTTCCTTTGGAATCGGTTAACCTCTTTCTACGGTTTTGGAGTATAATTTTGTTGGTAGATTCGGCTTGTCCATTCCCACTAGGGTGGTAGGGTATTGATAAGATCCTTTTGATCTTGTGGTCTTTAAGGAATTTGGTTACTTTGCTTCCGATGAATTGTTTCCCATTGTCGCATACAATCTCGACCGGTATTCCGAATCAGCATATTATGTGGTCCCAAATGAAATCGATGAATTCCTTCTCCCTGACCTTCTCGTATGCCTGGGCCTCCACCCACTTAGAAAAATATTCCGTCATAAATAATATAAATTGAGCCTTACCAGGTGCCCATGGAAGGGGGCCAACGATGTCCATTCCCCACTTCATGAACGACCATGGTGAAAAAACCGAATGCAGCAACTCCATGGGTCGATGGATCATCAGAGCATGTCTTTGGCATTCATCACATTTTTGAACGAACTCCTTTGTGTCTTTTTCCATGTCGATCCAGTAATAACCGGCTCTGATTATTTTCCGAACCAGCGATTCGGCGCCCGAATGATTTCCACAGGTAACTTTGTGGATTTCCCTCAAAGAATACTCAGTATCACCCGTCCCTAGACATATTTCAAGTGGGCCATCAAATGTTCTTCTGAACAATGTTCCGTCTTCGGACTGGCTAAATCGGGCCGCCTTTGTACGTAGGGTCCTCGACTCTTTTAGATCCGAGGGCAGTTTACCGGATCTGAGATATTCCACATACTTACTCCTCTAGTCCCAAGTTAGGCTCGTCGAGTTTATCTCGGCATGGCCTTCTTCCACCACTGATTTCATAAGTTGTACGACTTCTCCCGAGTTGAACTCGTCATTTTCCATCGACGAACCCAAGTTAGCGAGGGCATCGGCCTCACTGGTTTGATCTCGAGGTACATGTTGCAAAGTCCATTCTTTGAACCGATGTATATTTACATTCGTTTCTCTCTGACATCGAATGTTCCATTGACTTGTTCTACCACAAGGAGGGAGTCACACTTGGCTTTGATCACCGCTGCCCCCAAGGTCTTGGCTAGTTCAAGTCCTGAAATCATGGCCTCATATTCGACCTCACTGTTAGTCAATTTCACAGTATTAATAGATTGTCTAATTATATTACCTGTTGGTGGCTTTAGTACGATGCCAAGTCCAGACCCTTTTGCGTTTGGGGCACCGTCCGTGAAGAGGGTCCAGATTCATGAGGAAGTTCTTGAGTTAACCAATTACTCTTTTTTGACCTCAAGTATTAGGGCCGGAGTAAAGTCGACCACAAAGACTGCCAAAATTTGAGACTTAATAACGGTTTGAGGTCGATACTCAATATCGTACCGACTTATTTCTATGGCCCATTTGGCCAATCAGCCCGAGAGTTCGGGCTTATGCATAACGTTACTCAATGGGTAAGTAGTTACGACACATGTGGGGTGACATTGGAAGTACGATTTTATCTTCCTAGAGGCGCTTAGCAAAGCGAGCGCCAGTTTTTCCAGGTGAGGATACCTAGTTTAAGCCTTACCTAAGGTCATACTAACATAGTAAATTGGAAATGGCGTACCTTGCTCTTCCCGAACTAGGACTCCATTTACTGCTATCTCCGAGACCGCCAAGTACAAGTATAGTTGTTCGTCTGTCTTTGGTGTGTAAAGCAGGGGAGGGATCGATAAATACCTCTTGATTTCCTCCAAAGCTCGTTGGCATTCCGGGGTTCAAGAGAAGTTCTTCTTCTTCTTCTTCTTCAAGAATGCGAAGAATCAGTGGTTCTTGTCGGACGACAGAAAAATAAATTGCCCCAGGGCGGCTATTCACCCAGTTAACCTTTGCACGACCTTTATGATGTCCACAACCATGATATATTTGATTCCTCGATTGGATACCATGAATCCGAGGAATGTACCCGACCGAACTCTAAACACATATTTTTCTAGGTTCGACTTCATATTGTACTGCTTCAGTATGCTGAAGGTTTCCTGTAAATGTTTTAAATGTTCCTCTGCTCGCAGGGACTTAACTAACATGTCGCCAATGTAAACTTCCATTGATTTTTCTATTTGTTCCTCGAACATCCGATTTACTAGGCGTTGGTAAGTAGCACAACATTTTTAATCCAAACGNGAGATTCCTGAGGAAGTTCTTGAGTTAACAAAGTACTCTTTTTCGACCTCGAGTATTAGGGCCGGAGTAAAGTCGACCACAAAGTCTGCCAAAATTTGAGACTTAATAACGGTTCGAGGTCGATACTCAATATCGTACCGACTTATTTCTATGGCCCATTTGGCCAATCAGCCCGAGAGTTTGGGCTTATGAATAACGTTACTCAATGGGTAAGTAGTTACGACACATGTGGGGTGACATTGGAAGTACGATTTTAGCTTCCTAGAGGCGCTTAGCAAAGCGAGCGCCAGTTTTTCCAGGTGAGGATACCTAGTTTAAGCCTCACCTAAGGTCATACTAACATAGTAAATTGGAAATGGCGTACCTTGCTCTTCCCGAACTAGGACTCCACTTACTGCTATCTCCGAGACCGCCAAGTACAAGTATAGTTGTTCGTCTGTCTTTGGTGTGTAAAGCAGGGGCGGGCTCGATAAATACCTCTTGAGTTCCTCCAAAGCTCATTCGCATTCCGGGGTTCAAGAGAAGTTGTTCTTCTTCTTCTTCAAGAATGCGAAGAATCAGTGGTTCTTGTCGGACGACCGAAAAATAAATTGCCCCAGGGCGGCTATTCGCCCGGTTAACCTTTGCACGACCTTTATGATGTCCACAACCGTGATATATTTGATTCCCCGATTGGATACCATGAATCCGAGGAACGTACCCGACCGAACTCTAAACACATATTTTTCTAGGTTCGACTTCATATTGTACTGCTTCAGTATGCTGAAGGTTTCCTATAAATGTTTTAAATGTTCCTCTGCTCGCAGGGACTTAACTAACATGTCGTCAATGTAAACTTCCATTGATTTTTCTATTTGTTCCTCGAACATCCGATTTACTAGGCGTTGGTAAGTAGCACAACATTTTTAATCCAAACGGCATTACAATATAACAGTATGTGCCATATTTAGGGATGAAGGAAATTGTTTCCTGAACACCCAGGTCCATACGTATTTATTTGTACCCGAAATAGGCATCGCGAAAATTGAGGATCGCGTGACCGGCTGTGGCATCGATCATACGGTCAATGTTGGGAAAAGGAGAATAGTCTTTAGGGCATGGCTTATTCAAATCTTTGTAGTCTACACACATTCTTAGTTTATTACCTTTTTTAGGGACTACCACTACATTTGCTAACCAATCCGGGTATTTAACCTCCCGAATAGACCCTATTTTAAGAAGTTTAGATATCTCATCCTTGATTAAAGCATGCTTGATCTCAGACTAGGGTCTCCTCTTCTATTTAACCGGGTGAAATTTTGGGTCTAGGCTTAGCTTGTGAGTGGTTATCTCCGACGTCATATCGAGGTGGGACCATTATATGGGTATTTTCCCTGAGCTTGGAGCTTAGCCCCGTGCCCAGGTATACCTTTCGATCGGGCAAGCTCTCTCGCAATATGACTTGTTCCATCTCCTTGACCGTTGATTTAGTGGCGTCGGAGTCATCGATAAATATAAAAGATCTGGGAAACCCATAATCATCATCCTTGATTTCCTTTTGTTTGTCCGAATCTGCCGAAGATGGTATTAGTGACTGCTATTTGGGCCCATTTTTTACCATCTGGTTTGGGCCCTTCGATGTTGAAACTGTAGATGCCGGTTTCACCTCCTCGACCACGAACATTTCCTTTGCAGCTGGTTGTTCTCCGTAGACTATTTTGACTCTGTCAGGTATTGGGAATTTCAGTGCCTGGTGTAGTGTCGAAAGCACCGCCCTCATGTTGTGGATCCATGGCCTCCCGAATAAAGATTTATACCTTATGTCCCCTTCGATCACATAAAACTTAGTCTTCTGGATGGTCCCGACGGTGTTTACAAGTAACGTTATTTTGCCCTTAGTGGTCTCACATGCCATGTTGAATCCGTTCATAACTCGAACTGCAGGCACGATTTGATCTTGTAGACCGAACTGCTCCATGGCCCTAGATCGAATGATGTTTGTTGAGCTACATAGATCAATTAACACACGTTTAACCCAAATTTTATTTACCAGTACAGATTTTACTAGTGCATCATTATGGGGCTGCACGATCCCTTCCACATCCTCATCGTTGAAAGATAAAGTTCCCTCCGGTATGTAGTCTCGAGTTCGTTTCTCCCTAGTTATGCATACTTTAGTGCGTTTCAACATCGGCCCCTATGGGATATCAACCCCTCCGATGATCATGTTGATGACATGTTGAGGTTCTTCTTGTTCTGCCTGTTTGTTAGAATCCCTGTTCCTTAAATGATTCTTGGCTCGGTCACTCAAGAACTCCCGAAGGTGCCCATTGTTGAATAGACGGGCCACTTTCTCTCTCAATTATCGACAATCTTCCGTTCTGTGACCGTGAGTGCCATGATATTTAGACATTTGGTTAGGATCCTTTTGGGTTGGATCGGACTGTAGAGGTCGAGGCCATTTGGTATCTTTGATGCGCCCGATAGCCTCAGTGCATCTTTGGACCTATCGAAGCCATTTTTGGTCATAAGTCCCCGATTTCTTTGACTTCGGTCATTTATCCTTTCATTTCTCATTGAGTTTTGCCCGGACCCGCTGCTTCTCTGATCTCTGTTATACGGATGATACCTATCCCCGTTTGGCATAATCGATATCTCCCTTCACTGTGTCAAGGGTTTGACGGGATAGACAAACCCCGAAGGGACCCCGAGTTGATCATTTTCGACTCTGATTTTCGATTGATACCGGTTATGCACGTCGACCCATGTAACACCCAGGTATTCTATTGAGTTATGCTTCAACTGATGTGAAGCCACCGAGCATCGAATATTAAGTCCCTGAGTAAAAGCTTGAACAACCCAATCATCAGCGACCGGCGGTAGATCCATTCGTTCCATTTGAAACTGGGACACGAACCCTCTAAGCATCTCGTTATTCTTCTGTTTGACTTTGAAAAGGTCTGATTTACTAGTTTCGACCTTGATGGCACATGCGTGTGCTTTTACGAAAGAATCTGCAAGCATAGCAAATGAGTCAATTGAATTAGGAGGTAAATTGTGATACCTTGTTATATCTCCCTTCGACACGGTCTCCCCAATTGTTTTCAACAGAACATACTTGGTCCCATTGTCCTCCAGGTCATTCACTTTGATAGCACATGTATAAGAGGTTACATACTCGTTTGGGTCAGTCGTTCTGCTATACTTGGGTATTTTGGGCATATGAAACTTGTTGGGGATCGGCTTCGGAGCCGCGCTCGGTGGAAAAGGTTTTTTCACGAACTTCCTGGAATCCAGGCCCTTCAATATCTGAGGTGCTCCTGGGTTTGGTCTACCCTGAAATTGTAGGTTTCCACCTTTTTGTCGTTAGCCTCGATCTTCTTCTCCCTTGATTCTATTCGTT
>AWOL01S0131768.1:10286-20714 GCA_000715115.1 Nicotiana otophora
TGAGGCAGAAACTCTCAAATATACGCGGCCGCGCATCTGGGCGCCGCATAGGACACAGGTCCAGTAATATGGCCATACCTTTCTGTATACATATCCAAATGACAAACGGTTTGATGCGTTGGAAACTAGATTCAAATATCTTTAATTGAATAGGTATATCACCACCTAAGGCATTATATTGAGGGCTTTATATTCATTTGAAATTGGCTCTTGTGCCAATTGAAATATCCTTTCTACTTAATGTGTCCAACTTGTTCCACACAAGTTTTTGCCATTTCCAAAACTCCTTAGTATATTCCAACACACCTTAAACAGACATTATCAATTCAACATGATGTGGCTCTATATCCCTTAGGTCTGCTTTAATAAATAAATACGTTATTCCCAGATACCGTTGGCGCACTTTAAAAACTTAAATCATTAGGAACTTTTTACGGGGCGTTACATTCTCCCCCACTTAGGATCATTCGTCCCCGAATGAGGAGTAGAGTCCGACCCCAAACACTTAATATAACTAGACTCTTCTTCCAAACATTTCAAGCCCCTAATATTTGACTAACTCCAAAAGTTTTCAGAAATTTCGACAGAGTCTCCCCTGTAACTAGGCCTATCCAGCTCTCAGAGAATCCCAAACATTAATCCTAAACAACATATAGATAACACCATATTGTACCATATACATGAAATCAACAACCATGACTCTCGAGTCTAACTGTATGACCTTGCTTACCTTGGTCGTATCCTTGAGTTTTCCTTCCTCCATTATGAGGACAATTGGGCACCTCACACATTGTTCTTGTCATGTGCATCATTTCTTTAATCCTTAGGCCTTTATCATTTCATAGCACGATGTACAAACATTCCTTGATATTAACAAGTGAACTCGGAGATTAACTCAGAACCTTAACGCACGATCAAGGATAGAAGAAGAGAATTATTTCCTAAATATGGTTGTAGCCTCCCTATTATAAGTGTGGCCGGCAACACACCGATAAGAGGAACTCTACTGACACAGCTCCATGACACCTTAGGACTCCTAAACCGTACTCTGATACCAAGTTTGTCATGCCTCGAACTTGAGGAGCGCGACCGACGTTCAACCGAGTGAACCCAGTCGAGAAAGCCTACGTTACATCAACCTCTCATCATAACTCATGCTTGATTTATCAAAATATAATTAAATCATGACTTTCATATTTGAATGCATTTGGCTCAATGGCCCGTAATTTTCTTTTTCTTTTCTTATTCTCTTGTGATGGGTACATAGCTTCATAAATATTTGTGAACATAAATACATGACGAAACTCAAAAACTTAAGTACATGACCCACAGTGTACATGGAACTTCTATGACAATAGATACCTAAGTACATAAAATCAACTAGACTCAAGTGCCCACTGGAATTATAGTGGGCTCACCATAATCTGTTACGCAGAAGATCCTTTTCAAAGATCCATATCATCATGTAGAAGTATACCTGCATCCATTAAAAGATGCAGCGCCCCCGGCAAAAGGGACGTTAGTACTGTCGAATAGCACTTGTATGTATAGCTAAAACTCCTCTTTCAAAATAGAATGCCAATATGATCTATATGTGGAACACATAATATAAAGTAATTGAAACAACATGTACAAACAAGTCCAATGAAAATGGCACGTAATGTTTGCGTTAACAATGCGTCTCACTAGACCGTCCATATCCCTCTCTTATCTTGTACCTATACATTTCATAGGCCGTTCATAGGATTCACATATACCATACAATACACATGTGTGTTTCATAGATCGTTCACAGTGTTTACTTACATAATACACCTGTACATTTCATAGACCGTTTACAGTATCACCTATACAATACACCTGTGCATTTCATAGACCGTTCACAGTGTTTACTTACACAATATACAATTATACTTATAACTTCAATCTACATCAACATAATTTAATTGGACCAATATTAGTAAATATTTCCAGGTTTTTGGTCATTTTGGCATTTTATCAAACCATAAATCATATGCTCACGGCACCTTGTGCCCACATTATTTATCACAACCGCACGGATAACTTACATGCCAATATCTCAATCCACCCAGCATAGTCACAGGCTCACTAACATAATCCGCCCGACGTGGTCACAGGCTCAATATCACAATCCGTCCGGCGTAGTCACATGCTCAATATCACAATCCGCTCGGCGTAGTCACAGGCTCAATATCACAGTCGAAGCAGATAATACAAGAATACATGTGCAAGATCAATGAATGTCAAGTTTCATACTTTTGAACAGGTATGAGTGGCATGCTACGAGGTATGATTGTGCAAGTATACTAATACAGTCCAAGTCAACAAGTAATATCAAAGACATCGAGTAGCTCATTAGAAGCAACACAACAAGTCATGTAAGGTTCATGAAATACATAAGGAAATTCACACCATCACACGAATATCATCAACATTATGCTCCCAGGCTATCACATATCATCCCTGACATAGCCACTTTTATCTCTCCGTATTGACAACATCATAATAGTCAACCTTATAGCTTCGCCCAGATAATAATACAATAGCCACCCGTATCACTCTGCCAGACATTACATCAATAGCCACTTGTATCACTCCGCACAATCAACAATAGTGAGATGCCACCCTTATGCTCCGCATAACAACAATCAAACCATATAACAAATCACATGTGCTAACATCATAACAACACGACATATCAACTCATACCACAAGTGCTCGTAGGCCACCACCTTTCCAAAACAACAATATCAATATCACCACAACACATAGCCGACGACTCAACCATGATGAGTACAAAAATCTCAATAACAACAAAAATAAAATGGGGAAAACAACTCAACAATGAACAATACACCATTAAACAACAACTTCAACTAAAACAGGTTAACGACTTTCAATAACTCCAACTTCAATCATTGTTTAAGAATAAACTCAATAATGATGGTATTTCCATGAAATGACAACTTCAACTCCTATTGATTGACATAAGCTAACAACGAAAGAGATGGTAAAGAAATAGCAACTACATCTAAATGCATGAGAATAACCCGACAACGAAAGGATATCATATAACAACAATTTCAATTATGAATAATTCAACAATAAAGGAAGTCACATTACAATAAAAGAGGTGACAACTTCAAATATGGCATATAAGAGTAAAATTGACAAGTAAAAGATATGACATGTGCTAACAACTTCAAATAAAGCATGTGAGAGTAAACTTGTCAAATAAAAGATATAACATGTGCCAACAACTTCAAATAGGTACATGAAAGAAGCCTAAGAGTCTAAACCGGTCAATTTTGTCACACATAAGCTAGGTACACACTCGTCACCTCATGTACGCGTCTTCCACATAACTCAAACAATATAATCAACCCAAATCATAAGGGGTAGTTCCCCACACAAGGTTAGGCAAGATACTTACCTCAAAGAAGCTAAATCAATACTCTAAATAGACCTGCTAGTGTGAGCAACCTCCGGACGACTCGAATCTAGCCAAAATAATTTAATATCATAAATAAAAGCCATAGGAAACAATTCTGGATAATAAAGTTTCGATCTTTAATGAAAATCAAAAAGTCAACCCAAAAACGTTAACCCTGGGTCCGTACCTCGAAACTCAACAAAACTCACAAAATCCAAACATCCATTCCGATACGAGTCCAACCATACCAAAATTATCCAATTCCGACATCAAATTGGCCTTCAAATTATCATTTTTGTGTGTTAGAAAGTTTTTACAAAAATTCCCAATTCAAATCACAAATTTAATTATAAAAACAAAGATGCAATCATGGAGTAATACAAAATCCGGGTCAAGAACACTTACCCCAATCCAAAGAGTAAAAATCCTCTCCAAAATCGCCCAAATACGAGAGCTCTAACTCAAAAAGTGATAAAAATATCATAACCTTCGAAATAGAGTACTTTTATATTTTGCCCAGGTAACATGCATCGCGATCGCGGAACCGCCCCCGCGATCGTGAAGAACAAAATCATCAGCTGCTAAAATGTGCTACGCGAACGCGGAAGGACAGACGTGAATGTGATGCACCAACACTCCAAACCTATGCGAATGCGAGGCTCCTCCGCGAATGCAAAAGCTAAAGCTCCTGGCCTCCCCAACCTGACCACCCACTACGCGATCGCGACCCTACACCGCGAACGCGATGAGTTAGCTCTCCATAGGTCCGCGATCGCGACCTCGACACTGCGAACACGAAGAAGGGAATCTGTCAGCCATAAAATACGCTACGCGAATACGACTTGCACCTCGCGATCGTGTATAAGGACATCAGACACCAGCCATCAGCAGTCCAAAACATGGAGAAAATACTCATAGCCCATCCGAAACACACTCGAGGCCCCCGAGACTCTGTCCGAACATACCAACAAGTTCCATAATATAACGCGAACTTGTTTTAGGCCTCAAATTACAACAAACAACATCAAAACTACAAATCGTATCTCAATTCAAGCCTAATGAAATAATGAGCTTTTAACTTCTAGAACTTGCGCTGAATCATATCAAATCAATCCGGAATTACCTCAAATTTTGCATGCAAGGCCCAAATGACACAATGGAGCTATACCAACTCCCGAAATTATAATCCGAACCCGATATCAATAAAGTCAACTCTCGGTCAAATCTCTCAACCTTCCAAACCTTCAACTTTCCAACTTTCGCCAAATGCATCAAATCAACCTATGGACCTCCAAATCCAAATTCGGACATATATCTAAGTCTCCCCAGCAAAGTCGTCAGAGCTGTCACACCTTCTTTTTTATGGGGAAAGGAGGTTTTTCAATTTAATTTAACATTATTCGAAAAAGGATTGATTTTATTTAATTTTAAAGAGTCGCCACTTGGAATAGAGTTTTTTAGGTGTTCTAAGTCACCAATTGTTAAATCTCTAATCGAGGAAAGTTTTGACTCCGAATTATAGTCCCGAAATATAAAAGATCGGGTAAGAAATTCTGTTAATCCGGGAGAAAGTGTAAGGCACTCCCGAGTTTCGTGATTTTAGCACGGTCGCTTAATAATCATACTTGGCACAACTAATTCCGGATATTCTATGTGTTTTGGGACTTTATACATTTTTTCCTTGAACTACTTTTAAATTACTTGATTATTCATAATTATGGAATTATCTTGAAACGAGTCACGCGTACGTGTACTTATTTTGTTTGGAGCGTCAAGAATCATGCCACGCGTACGTGTACACAATTTATAACACTTCATTATTATTATTTTAAGAAATTAGTTTGTCAAGTCATGCGAACGTGTACTTTGCCTTTAAACTTGTAGATCACAACTATGTCACGCGAACATGTACATAGCCACAATAATTAAATAAGTGGCGTTTAAAGCATGCTAGCGCATTTGAATTATTCTTTTCGTAATTTTGGAATCAATGTGAGGCCATAGAGTTATGGATAAAAATGATTGCGGAGGAAATGATGTAATCTAGTCATTAGTCTAATCAGATCAAATACTTCTTAAAGCTGTCATTCCCCATTGATTATCAAAACCATCTCAAAACCAAAAGCTTATTACAATTCCACAGTACTACCATGACCCAATTGTTATCAATCCCTTCAACGTAAACCCAAATTACAAGTTCTAAGTAAACCCAACTGCCCGATCAATTCACCATCAATACTTACACATTAACTTAAATAAGAAATAACAACGAATTAATCTAAAGTGATATCAAGCAACAAACTAGCCAACAACGTACGAACCAAGTTATTTACTACTCACAAATGAAAAATATGGCATAACATGAAATAAGTACTAAATCAGTACATAAAAATGAAATGAATAGTTTGTTGGTAATCTGTGTTCGAAACCAGAAAATCAGAGAAAAATAAAACGTTAGTTCAATAAACAAATCGTAAAATAGTTTCGAACTCACAAGTTGCTTGTGTGTCCTTAAGGAATTTAATCCCCTCACTATTGCCCAAGGTTATAGATTACTTCCTATCAGGATAGAACGGAAAAAACGATTCTATAATACTGGCAATCAAAATTATAAAATTTTAGCGAACTCAACAAACGGAGCAAATCACACTTGACACTATATTTATTTGAAAAAACAATGCAACATTGGTAAAAAAGAGGGGAGAAGTTTTCAGATTTTCCATATCTAAAAAAAGAGGCTAAGCGTATAAATTTATAGACAATAAAAAGGGCGAGATGAAAAGATGCAATTCAAAAGGTGTCTCTTCCATTTTTTGTTCACGTTCATTCACGAAACCTAACATAGTTACCATCAAAATTTATGAATCACCCATTTAATATGCTAATTCAAGATGATAACTGTATATACATATGTAAATACAAAGGAATTAAAACTATGTCAAAGTTAAAAATGCATGAAGACAAAGAGAGTGCCAAGAACTTTTGCATTAATTAAAAATGGGATAAGAATTGAATCTCAATGAGCACTGATGCAAAGTATATAAAAGGCTTCCTACGGACTAAGAGCTTCAAGCATAACCTTGACTAGAGATCTCACCAACACCTCGAATGGAACTAGCGACCAACGTCCGGAGCTTTAACTGACCTCAATCCCAAAAATGTTGTTATTTTGTGAGGAAAGAGGGCTGTCTTCGAGTTGTTTTTCAGCTGAATTTGGAGCTTCTTTGGACTGGTTTTACTATTGGTTTTATGGCTGGAGGAGAGCTGATCATCGGGAGGTTTTTCAGTTGGATTTGGGATGGTGTTTTGGTGGTCTAAGGCTGGTTTCGAGGGCTGTTTTGTTGCCTTTTGGGGATGGAATTTCCAGCTGGTATTGGGTGAGATTTTGGGCAATTTCAGGTGAAAAATGGAGCTGGACAGTAATAGAAACTTGGGGCTATGAATCCATGGAGTTTTCAGGTGGTTGAAGGTGATCTTACATAGCTAGAAATGAAGGAAAGAATGCTGTGTTTCTTCCTCCGAGGAGAATTTTCGGCGCTCAAAACTTAGAAAGAGAAATTGCTGCTAGGTTTGTGTTTTCTTCCCATCTCTCGTCTTTCTCCTCTGTTTTTACTTCTTTTCCCCTCTTTGTTTTCAAGTGTCCTCCTCTTTTTTCTTTTGTGTGTGTTCTGTTTTATAAGTGAGATGAGGGAGAGGAAATTGAGTTGGAAGGAGGCGGGTGGGTGTGAGCTATGTGTAACTGACGTGAGTGGAATTCATCCAATAAAATAAGGACAAATGTATTTTTTGAACCTTGGAGAACAAGAATGGAATTGATTGTTTTTTAGAAAATATAAAGAAAAACTAAAACAAATTAATACTGAAAATATCCAGAAACGTGAGTCTGAAAAGAAATTATGTAAAAAGTGGAATGAAATCTCACTTCTTTGGACGAGTTGGCCAGATTTTATTGGCCTTTCGTTTTCAATTTTTTTTTTTTTTTTTGATTTTTTGTGAAATGATAATGATAAAATACTAATTACTCACTATCTATTGATTAAGATCTCTAACTCAAAAAATTAAATTAAACTAGATAAACAAATATTTTTTGTAAGTTTTCTTTTAAAGGGCAAACAAATGAACAAAATAAATATACTACTCCTACTATGTCAAAGATAATAAGGTAAGATTACTACTTAATATCTAATTATGTTGAAAGCCTCTAACTTAACCCTAAACTAACTAAAATTATTAATTTTGTTTGGAAACTTTTCTTTCTTTGTAAATAAAAATAAATCTTATACTAAAAATGAGACTCTTTTATCCTTTTCAATTTTCTTAAGTAAAACCTATAAAGAGGTAAACAAAAGCTAAAATATGCAAATTAAACTTAAAATTATTTACATACTAAAAAGTGGTGAAAATCTAAATATGGTCAAATATTAGGTACTCACAGCATGCCCCTCTTTGCTTGGGAACATGAAGAGTTTTCAGGCAAAGAACATGTGAGCTATGTGACTGATTTTTGACCATACCATTATTCAAAAGGGAAGAAATAAAAGTGAAAAAAGTGCAACCGAGTCCTGATTTTGGACAGCCTACATATCCCGGATTATAAGGGAATCAGGTCGCGTGTAGTTCAAGAAGAGTGATGGAATGATGAGTTGGAGAGTCGAGTGAGGTTCCTCAAGGCTCTAGTCCGCGGTCCTATTTATTACATCAAAATAAAAAGAAAATTACATTAAAGAAAAGGAAAATACAAGATCATATCTACTCTTTGTGTCTTGTGTCTTGTATTTTCACTTGAGATCTCTTAAACCCGTATTGGAGGGTGGGTGCCTTGCATTTGAAGCTCGTTGACCCGCATTTGGAGGTGGGTGCTTAGAGCTAGGAGATTGATTCTTGAAGATGTAGCTTGAATTGAGACTTAGATCGAATCTAGAATGCTTGTTTCTTGATTAGAAGGTGAGAAGATGGATCTTGTGACGCAAGGTCGCTGCTTGCATTATGCCAAAGCTCGACACCAGCTTCCTTTATGCTTGAACAAGCATCTTTTCTAACCAGATTTTGTAACTTCATTCCTGGATATCAAACCTGTGTTCTCCAGGGAAACCTGCAAGACATCACAGACAAACAAGACGAATAAAATTTTTCTGCCCTAGTTTGCACTAGAAAAGTTTTGTGTGTTATTAGCAAAAAACTGTAAACTTTTTTTTTCTTTTTTGTTTGTTTGATTGAAGCAAAGAAAGCATCAGGAAATGGTATACCCTATGTCAAAAGAAAAATAATTAGGAATTGGTGTACCTTATGTTTAGAAATGCAACCATGGAGTGGTGTACCCTTCAAAATGCGACTAGGAAATTGTGTACCCTATGTCAAAAGAAAAACACAACTAGGGATTGGTGTATCCTATGTTGGAAAATAAAAATAGGGAATGGTGTACCCTATATTAGCAATGATATCAAGGAGTGATGTACCCTGCATTTAAGATCAATCAACTAGGGAGTGATGTACCCTATGTTGGAAAACACATCTAGGGTACCCTATACTGGTAAGGAGACTAGGGAGTGGTGTACCCTATGTTGGAAAATATAGCTAGGGAATGGTGTACACTATGCTAACATGTGACTGCTAGTTTTTCTTTTTTTGTGAAAAAGTCTTTTTTTAGAAAATTATTTTTTAAACAAATTGCCCCAACGCTTATTTTCTGAGGGCATGAACAATTGACCTTTTTTTTTTCTTCTTTTATAAATTCATACTTTTTTTAATTATCCTAGGAGAAAATTCATCAGACTAGGGCTTTTTATCTTAGGAGAAAGATTCATCTGACTAAGATTTTTATCCTAGAAGAAAGTTCGTCAGACTAGGTTTTCTTATCTTAGGAGAAAGATTCATCAGACTAAGAATTTTATTATCTTAGGAGAAAGATTCATCAGACTAAAACTTTTATCCTAGGAGAAAGATTCATCAGACTAAAACTTTTATCCTAGGAGAAAGATTCATCAGACTAGGTTTTTTATTTTAGGAGAAAGATTCATCAGACTAAGACTTCTATCCTAGAAGAAAGTTCATCAGACTAGGGCGATTTATCTTAGAAGAAATATTCATCAGAGTAAGATGTTTATCCTAGGAGAAAATCCATCAAACTAGGGAAATCATAGGAGAAAGATTCATTTGACTAAGATTTTATCCTAGGAGAAAGTTCATCAGACTAGGGCATTTTATCTTAGGAGAAAGATTCATCAGACTAAGACTTCTATCCTAGGAGAAAATTCATCAGACTAGGGCTTTTTATCTTAGGAAAAAGATTCATCAGACTAAGACACATATCCTAGGAGAAAATTCATCGGACTAGGTTTTCATATCTTAGGAGAAAGATTCATCAGACTAAGACTTCTATCCTAGAAGAAAATTCATCAGACTAGTACTTTTTTATCTTAGGAGAAAGCTTCGTTAGACTAAGATTTTATTTATCTTAGGAGAAAAATTCCTCAAACTAAGACTTTATTGGGAGAAAAATCTATCAGACTAGCATGTATTACCCTAGGAGGAAAATATAAAGAGCAGTGACATGATTTTATGCATACTAGCAAGATAAATAAAGATAAAGACTTAAGAAACTTCCCTTTGGCGGCTCTTCTCTTATTTTCTTTTCCTCTTCATTTCTTTTTTTTTTCATTTTTCATCCTTTTTTTTCTTTTTTGTGAACCACTTTCCTTGCACTACTTTTTTCCTATCTCAAACAAAGAAAATTTTTGTGAGTTTCAAAAAGTGATGGTCAATTTGTGGCCATGATGTCTTTGGAAGCTTGGCATTGTGCCCATTTGCNTTTATCTTAGAAGAAATATTCATCAGAGTAAGATGTTTATCCTAGGAGAAAATCCATCAAACTAGGGAAATCATAGGAGAAAGATTCATTTGACTAAGATTTTATCCTAGGAGAAAGTTCATCAGACTAGGGCATTTTATCTTAGGAGAAAGATTCATCAGACTAA